>JANIWD010000129.1:0-36895 GCA_030557875.1 Candida neerlandica
TAGATCTCCAATTTCGCAGTATCCAATCCACGAGATGTTAGCTTATTGTCTAACGCCTGTTTCATTTGTTTATTGGCCAACTGACTGGAAATTTCAATGATCCTGTAATGGGTTCTTTCGTAGATTTCCGGATGGTTCTTACGGATATAGTTCAAGATATCACACATGAGAGTACCATTACCACCACCCATTTCGTAAATGATCAAATCGTCGTATGGGTAGGTGTTGAGCTTGTAGTTGACCAATATATACCTAGCCAATGCTTCCCCATAGTATGGATGGAACAACTCAGTCGGGGTATGCCACAATTGCAAGGACTTTCTATACCCCGAAGTCGCTACTTGTTTGTCCTGTTCTTGAATCAGATGTGCCAAGGCAGCGAATTTGGATGATGTTGCTTTAGGTGCCGGCAATGAAGGTGCTGGTCCGGCATTAGAGGCATCCTTCTCATATCTCTCATACGATTTACTCCAGTTTTCCATGAAATCATCGATATCTTCAATATTATTATAATCAAACGGTGTTTCCGACTGATAAATCTCAACCTGCTGGGAAAAATACCCGTATTTGGGATGGTACAACGAATCTTCAATGAAATCACCGGTCGTCATCTTCACACGTTTAGGCCTATGATTGAATTTCGACAATCTGGATGAATTTGTCATGGGAAATGATTTGTATAATGCATCGGGAGTTCCTTCAAAAGGGAAGTTCGTGGCATATCGATAGATTGCTTGGAGCGGGTTCAATTTCTTTTGTGATGTCGGCACTTTGAATGCAAATGTATCTGGCCTTATAGAATATTCATGGTGGAATTCTGTATTTTCTATAATCTTTGGTTTCCCTTTGAAGAGATGTCGTTTGAATACTTTCATCGTGGTGTATATTAGTTAACAAATCGTACTCCTAAAATTTTTGATTCTAATTTTTCGTGTACACTTCACAAAAAATTTTTGATCGTGTGGAGTTCGTTGGAAAGTACGATACATGAAGCATGAAACACGAAGATAATGTCAAAAGTGATTTGGAGGGTAATTGAAATTGGGAAAGTAATGAGATCTTCGAATAAATAGATTGACACACAGTGGGGCAAAACAATGACATTTGAAATTAATACTTTGAAGCCACTTTCATCACCACCTTTGGTAAGTACCATAGGATGAAAGGTATGATGAATTAGGAATATTTCAACAGGTGGAGTTTGTCCCAAATATCATGAAGTGTGGGCCCTATAATAAAACTCTTCCTCCTACTCTGATAAAGTATTTTAATAGGTAACTATCTATAATAGTTTCCACAACATTCCTTTTACATTGTTCAATTCAAGACATATTCCTTAGTTTAAGAAATTGTGGCCAGATCAGTAATCTACAAAATTTGTATCAAAGATTAATTGAAATGAAAATATTGCTCGTACAACACGTTTTTGATGGTACAATGACAATTCTGAAAAATTCTCTAGGATGGCAGTATAGAATTCTATTCATTGTCTCTTCTTTTTTGCACAAGAACTTACTGTAAAAACAAATCAGGGACAAAATGATCACGTACATACACTTGATATTTCTTTTTCTAATAAAATCTGTCATTCACAGCTTCTCAATGCATGTCACATGGATGTTTCTTTTTATGTCTCCACTACAATCTTTTCCATACTCATCCAAAAATTTTTGTTTCTACTGTACGGCATCAAAAAGCAGAAGTGACGCCTTCCGAAAATCGGGGTTGCACAGCGTAGATCGTTTAGATAAAAAAAAAAGTTTTTATTGTTGTAAATATATTTTTTTCTTTTGATCTACTTACAAATTCATTTCTTCGTAGCAACAATAAACAAGTACATCATGGCAGGGACATTTGAAGAGTACTTTTCCATTCAAACATTCTTGGTTGTATTGAGAGAGGCATTGGAGTCGGCAATTATCATATCCGTGCTTTTATCCTTTGTTCATCAGACGTTCAACGGTGGCCAGCGGAAATCACACACCAATACAACTTCAACTAGTAACAATCGCACTTACCGGAGCATAGAAAATGGTTCCACGACAACCGAAGACGATGAAGAAATAGAGTATGAGAAGGATGAAAGCAAGCTTTGTCAATACTTGCAGCTCCAGATATGGCTCGGTGGGTTGTTAGGGTTGGTGATTTGTCTCATCATCGGATCGATCATTCTTGGGATATTTTATGTTATTGGCAGCGACCTATGGACACTGGCAGAACATTACTGGGAAGGAACGTTTTCGATTTTAGCTAGTATAATCATCTCGGTGATGGGGATCAAAATACTACGCGTAAACAAAATGCAAGAGAAATGGAAGTTGAAGCTTGGCAGGATCTTGCAAGCGTCGGGGTACTTGAACAACACACGTAACAAGCAATCATTTGACAAGGCGGGCAGAACATGGGCAAACAAGATTGAGCTCTGGTCAGAGAAGTACAACATGTTTATCTTGCCGTTTGTGACTACGTTGAGGGAAGGGTTGGAGGCTATTGCAGTGATTGGGGGTATTGGTATCAACGAAAACACCACTGTATTAGCGTTGGTCAACTCGGCAGTGTCGGCACTTGTGGTTGGGTTCTTGATTGGGGTGGTATTATACAAGTACGGAAACACCATGTCGTTGAAGGTGTTTTTAATCTCGTCCACTTGTTTCTTGTATCTTGTTGCAGCCGGGTTGTTTTCCAAGGGAGTGTGGAATTTTGAGTTGCAGAGGTTCATAGACCAATGTGGTGGTATGGATGTGAGTGAAACAGGTCATGGACCAGGTTCGTACGATATCGCGATATCTGTGTGGCATGTGAACTGCTGCAATGGGGAGTTACAAGAAGATGGTATTTTCTGGATGATATTTACTGCTGTTCTCGGATGGACCAATTCGGCCACTATTGGCAGTGTGATAAGTTACAATGTGTATTGGTTGGCGGTAATTGTTGCATTTTGGTGCTTGATCCACGAGGAAAAGCACGGCTTCTTACCCGTGATTCCAATTTCGTGGCAATGGAAACGAATTGAGAAGAGGAAGAATCTCTACCAGCCGTTGGATGCTCCAGAAGTTGGTATTCTAGAAGATGTAAGAGATAGTATGGATTCGTTGAATTCTGAAACACCTCTCCAACGTAACTAAATAGGGCTCATTGTTAGAAAAGAATTCATTGTTGCCATAAAACAGTACATATTCTTATATTGAAACTTTATTTCTTCAGGGATTGTATCGGAAGAATACCTGGATATCCAATCCGAAACTTCCCGAACTTGGAACCTGATCTAATTTGCAAATTATATTTAAGGAGTCACCTTTTTACTCTACAATTACACTTGCCTTGAAATTATAGAGACCAATAAAAATCAAGATAGAAATTCCTTCTTGATTGGACGAACTCCCTTCTACGGCTGTAACGTTCTGTGTCTGTGGGAATATGACGCCATTTTGCTTTCTTTTTTTTTTTTTTTTCGACGGGTGATCCCAAAACCAAAGCGGTTGTTAAGTCGCGCTAAAAATAAAAATAAAAATAACAAACCAGAAAGAGAGAAAACAATTTTATTGCTTTTCTTTTTTTTCTTTTTTGTTAAGGTCGATTTTGTGTAACCGTTTCAGCTAACGTTACACCTTGATTTTTCGTCTGGCTGTCAATGATAATGTAAGGAGAAATTTTTCTTCTGTTTCTTTTTCTCTTTCTTCTTCTTCTAAACCCCTTCATCATCTGTCAAACTACTACTTCAATAAACATTACTTAGCTATTCTATTAACTTACCTACAATGACAGTTGCTCCTAGTAGTGTTTCGACATCTACCATTATCTCAACCTTAGTTGCGAATTTGGCATTGTTTGGTGTGTTTGTTGGGGGCTTCGTTCTATTGAGATTAAAGTTTAAACGTATCTACAGCCCGAAATCATCCTTTGACCTTGTCCCTGAAGATAAAAAGCCCGAGCCATTGCCCAAAGACCCCTTTAGATGGATATTTGTTTTGTTGACCAAACCTGACTCCTTTTTCTTACAACAGGCTGGACTTGATGGGCTTGTGTTTTTAAGATTCTTAAAGACATTTGGATTATTATTCTTATTTGGATTGTCTTCCTATGTGATTTTACTACCTATAAATGCCACCCATGGTAATAATAATGAAGGATTTGATAAACTTTCAATAGCAAATGTTACTGCTCCAAAACGTTATTATGCCCACGTAGTGGTAGGGTTCATTTTCAATTTTATGACTATTTTTGTTATTTACAGAGAATTGTTCTTCTACAACTCCATCAAGAACGTTGTGTTGGCTTCCCCAAAATATGCTAAACGACTTTCATGCAGAACGGTTCTTTTCCAAAGTGTCCCCGATGCTTTGCTAGATGAAAAGCAAGCATTTAAAATATTCAATGGTGTTAAAAGAGTTTATGTTGCGAGAACATCAAGAGAATTGGAAAATAAAGTTGAAGAAAGGGCTGCTATGGTCAGAAAACTAGAACATGCAGAGAACAAATTAATGAAGTTGGCTGTTAAAAACAAAATGAAGGCCGACAAAAAAGGAATACTACTTGAACCAGTTGATGAAATTAGTTCCTATGTTAGCGAAAAACACAGACCAAAAACTAAACAAAAGGGATTCTTTTCTTCTAAAGTGGATGCAATTAGATTTTGTCAAGAAAAAATACCAATTTTGGATAAGGAAGTGAAAAAACTCCAAAAGAAATTTAGACATTCAATGCCACTTAATTCCATTTTCGTTGAATTCGAAAATCAATATTATGCCCAAATTGCTTACCAATCCACAGTTCATCACAGTCCAATGAGAATGTCCCCAGCATTCATCGGTCTTTCTCCAAAAGAAATCATTCATTCTAATTTAAGAATGTTTTGGTGGGAAAGAATTACAAGAAGATTCTTAGCATTTGCTGCAGTAACAGCATTGGTTGTCTTCTGGGCTATTCCAGTTGCCGGTGTGGGTACCATCTCAAATATCACATTCTTAACCAACAAATTGCCATGGTTAAGATGGATCTTGAAAATGCCTAAAGCCTTGTTAGGTTTGGTTACTGGTTTATTGCCAACTGTTTTGCTTTCATTGCTTATGTTCTTGTTACCAATGATTATTCGAGTACTTGCAAGAATTGCAGGAGAAGTATCAACTGTTGGTGTTGAATTGTGGACTCAAAGTGCATACTTTGCTTTCTTAATGGTTAATGGTTTCTTGGTTACCGCTTTAGCTTCTTCTGCCACTGCAACAGTCACTGAAATTGTTGAAAAACCAACATCTGCTATGAATATTTTAGCAAGCAAATTACCCTTATCATCTAATTTCTATATTTCCTATTTGGTTCTTCAAGGCTTTTCTATTGCAGGAGGTTCTTTGTTTCAAATTGTCGGTCTCTTTTTGTATTACATTTTGGGAAATCTTTTTGATGACACTGTCAGAAAGAAGTGGAATAGATTCAGTGGTTTAGGTACTGTTTCATGGGGTACTGTTTTCCCAATTTTCACTCAATTGGCAAGTATTACTTTGGCATACGCCATTATCTCCCCATTGATTCTTATATTTGCATGTGCATCGTTCTTCTTGATTTACGTTGCTTATGCCCATAATATCACCTACTGTTTTGTTGAAGGGCCAGACGCTTATGGTAGTCATTATCCACGAGCACTTTTCCAAACATTCTGCGGATTATATTTAAGTGAAGTTGTTCTTTTGGGTATTCTTGCAGTTGGTAAAGGTTGGGGTCCTGTTGCCTTGCAACTTGTTGTCTTGTTGGGTACTGTATTTGCCCATATTCATCTTGGGTGGGCATTTGATCACTTGCTTCGTGTTGTACCAATTGATGTCATGAGACCTCTTGATGGGGTGTCAAACACTTCTTCTTTTACAGGACCAACAGATTATGAAGATAAAGTCTTGAACAAGCAGAAAAAACGTGATAATTTTGACAAGGCATTCGAAAAGGAACAAATTGAAGAAGACAAACTTAAAGCAGAGCTTAAGTACCAGTTGGAATCAGATAATGATCAAGAAACAAATATTGACTCTTCTGGAGTGGTTCCATTATTAGCTGATCGTGATTTCAAATCGACCAGATCCAATAACCCGTTTGTCAGATTTGTTAGACCAGATGTGTATTTGAATTTCCGTTATGCTAAAAGAATATTACCTGCGGCATTCAATATTGAACCTGTTGTGGTTGATAACAAACATGCTTATGATGCCCCTGCTATATCAGCCAAATGTCCGGGTGTTTGGTTACCAGCTGATCCTATGGGATTAAGTGAAATTGAAATCGAACAATTATCACCAATTGTTGATATCAGTACTGATAACGCTACCTTCAATGCTAAAGGTAAAATAGTATTCCTTGGTAAACCACCAAATTAGATCTAGAAAAATTATGTAGATTTTATATTCTGTTTGTATTCCTTGATTTGATATTTATTGATTGTATTTTGTTTAATGATATATTGGGTGCCAAATTTTCAAATTGTTTGAAAATGAATTGAAAAAAAAAATGCGGAGAATAACAAGTCGTGTGGAAGTGCTACCAAAAAAAAATATTTCATTGCCCCATTTAACATCGACTAAATTTCATTTTCCATATGCCGAGGTAGAGAGAGAGTTTTCTTTATTTAATGTTTTTTGTTGACAATCTTTAACTCCACACATTTATCTTACACCAGATAAATAAAGCCAGTGCTTTTTTTTCCTTTCCTTTTCCCTTTCCTTTCCTTTTTTAGAATGACGCTATTGATAAACCTAATGAAACAACCAACCAAATCGTTGGGAAATGCTATTAGTAGATTAGCATTAACCAACCAACATTTGTTAATGTCAAGATGTTCTTCCTCATCCTCATCCTCCTCTACTCCACAAATACCTGATATAATTCCATTTAATCAAGGAACCAAATACACACCTGATTATGCCAATTATGCCACCACTCCTCATGGTAAGATCCTTTCTTATTTCCATGACATACCTCTTGATCTTAATAAAGAAACCAAAGAAGCTAATATTGTTATTGAAATCCCACGATGGACAAATGCAAAATTCGAAATTGATACTAAATTATCAGGAAATCCAATTGTTCAAGATACAAAAAAAGGAAAAGTTCGATTTGTTAAAAATTTATTCCCACATCATGGATATATTCATAATTATGGAGCATTCCCACAAACTTGGGAAGATCCAACCACTAAACATCATGGATTATTAGGTGATAATGATCCTGTTGATGTGTGTGAAATTGGATCTAAAATACTATCAACTGGTGATATCAAACGAGTCAAAATCTTGGGATCTTTAGCATTGATAGATGATGGAGAATTAGATTGGAAAGTGATTGTTGTTAATGTTGAAGATCCTTTAGCTAAAGAAGTTAATGATATTGATGAATTAGATAAAAGATGTCCTGGATTATTGGATAGTACTAGACAGTGGTTTAGGGATTATAAATTGCCTGATGGCAAACCAAAGAATGAATTTGCATTTAATGGGGAATATAAAAATGCACAAGAAACAGTGGAGATTATTGATCAATGTAATCAAAGTTGGAAACAATTAATTAATGGGGAAATTAAATCGGAAAAAACTCCAAATGTTACAAACACCACTATTAAATCCCTGCCTGGATATACTGAGAACATTGTAGTAGAATTGAATAACCCAGCTAAAAAGAATGGTATAATTCCTGTAGAAGTTGAACAAAACTATTATATAAAGACAGAATAGAAAAAATAGAAAAAAATAGAAAATAGAAAAATCTAAGTTTATATATATAGATATATCCTTTTCATTTGTATATAGTATTTCTATGTAATAATTACATTTACTTGTATTTAATTAACTTAAGTAGTCTTTGAAATCTCTAATCTCGTCAACAACATTCTGCACTAATTTATCAAATGCTTCTCCTCCTTGGTGTATTATATGCTGTTCTTCAATACTACTTGGACTAATTTTAGAGCTTAAATATTTTGGATGCTTTAATAAGTTTTCAATGACAACAACAAAGTCATCTCTTTTAGCTTCTGAGTCTAATCCAGGCAACACTCTCATATCAACATTATCATCAACATTAACTCCTTCCACGCTTTTCAAATATAAGGTGACATCCATGGTCTTGAGTAGATCGTAAATTAGCAATATTTCACTAGTTTCAGCTACCAATCCAGTGGATATTTTGATGCTGGCAGTGTTCTGTGACCAACTTTCAACACAAAATTGAGTTTGTTTACCAAATAATTGCAAGGCAACGCAAACTTCTGGAACAACAGATGCACCCAATTTGAATAAACTGGTGATAACAATGGGCAAGATACCATTAGTCCATAGTCTATGATATGGAGCACCTTGACTTATAGAAACACCACCGGCTCTGATTGGTTGTGAAATAGGACTTTCTAACAAGACAACAAATAATCCAGATGAAACAATCTTTTCAGCAATTACTTGTACTGACATTAATTCTAATAAATACATTAAACTCAATTGAGCAAAGATAAATTCGTCATTGACTTCGATTGAGTGTGAGAACGAGTAAAGGTTCAATAATGATTTAATAGTTCCGTGTTGTTCAATTGATACAGCCATATCTTCGTGGAACATAGATCCAGCTTTAGCTTTAACAAAAACTTTTAATATCGATAAAATAATCATTAAATCATCAATCCTTTCGTTCATTTTGGTTGATTTGAATCCCTTTTGGGTTCTTGAACGGTATGTATCATTTTGTATTTCTATGAGCAATACTTTGGTACCCTTTGTGACGATATTATTAAACAAGTCCCTGAATAAACTCAAATATTCAGCCAAAATTGGAGAATCATTTTTAATCAAATTCAAAGAACAGTACAAAAGTTTTAATAATGGTTTGTAGAAACCCCTTGATTCGGCCAAATCAGCAAAGAAATTCATGCTACTGGAAGACAATAATGTGGAACTACTCTTAATAACCTCAAATATCTTTCTATCATCAGCATCTTGTGCTTTTGTTTTTGAGAAAAAGTTATAAATCAAAAAGAACGCCAATTCGATTCTTTCACAATAAATTGATTTAAAGTTGCTTGTTGGGATTCCTTCACTGATGTTCAATTTGAGTAAGTAATTGATAAAATCCAACACTCGGCCATGGAATGTTCCTTCGTATTTTCTGCAGAAACTTGTGATTAAAGCACCAAATGATTTCGCACTAGACAATTGTGAATTTAAATATTGGAGATTGATACTAGATGCAATTACTTGTTCCCTTATTTGAGGCCATTTCAGTTCACTCTTAAACAAGGAGTCCATGAGGGCTAAGTTATAGACCGAAGTAATTCCAAATCTATTTCTCTTCGTTAAACCACTTGTAAATTGGGATAATTTGAAACCTGTAAATGCATTTTCGAAATTAATCTGCAAGTTTGAGTCAAGATTTGCTTGGTAATTGGTTATGGAAAACTTACTTTTTGCAAGATCGATGAATTCATCCGAGTCCATAAAATCTATAATGTCTTTCTTGCATTTTTCATTTCTAGTGGAGAATAAATAAAGGGCCAAAATTTCAGCAATCTTGGAAACAAGTTTCAATTCATAACATCTGCTAATGAAGCTTTCTGATGAGTCGGGTGGATCCAAAATTTGTAATTTCACTCGGCTGATTAAGGTTTTAATAAATTCTTCATCGTGTTCACTCTCCTTAACTGTACTCCAGGAATTACATGCCAAGGCAATAGCATCGACCAAATGGATACTCACTGAATTTGGGTAATATTTCATATCCCTAATATTTTTCTTCAATATTTGTAACAACGAGACTTTGGTACCAGCAAGTTTAGCTTCTTTTTTGATAAATTCACCAAGAACGTCTCTACCAGTAATAAACAAAACTGCAAGACCTTCTTGTTTTCCATTCATAACAGCACAGATAAAATCATACAATGAAATCTTCATCTTGTAATCATCAAATGAATTATCTAGATCTGCGGCTAAGGAATGTAACAATACTTGTGCTTTAAAGTTACCCAAGTGTGACAACAAGGAAGGTGTTTGCTCTTGTCCCCAATTACCATTTGTTAAACACGTCAAAAGGTCTAATATATCCTTTCTTACTGACTCGTATCTAGAATATGTGGAAACCAAATCAGATGCCTTTGTGAACAATTTCTTCTCAAAAGACAGCGGTCTCATGTTTAATGACGATCTTATAGTTATAATTAATTGTGAGAAGGAAAAGGCACAACGGATCCAATTATCATGCCAAAAGAAGGACACATCTGTTAACTCGTACAATTCCAAGTCCTGAGAAAGATTCTCAATCATGGTAATTATTGGTGCGCCAGCTCTTGAACATGCTTCATCTGGTGTTAAGAATGTATCCAATATATGTTGAGCGGCATCAGCAAAAACTTTGGTAACTTTATCCTTTGCAGGCACACCTTCATCAACACCATAAACACTGGCCAATATGGTAGAAAATACATCCAATATCAAAACACCAATTTCCAACTTTTCATATTGTTGATCATATCTACAGTAAGCAAATGTTTCAAATAAATCAACCAAATGAGCAGCAAACTTGTACATGATTATACTTTTGGATTTGAGTGGGTAATCTTGGTCCAAAGTCAAACAGTTCTGCGTCAATGCCTCTGCCAATTTAACTAAAGAAATTGTAAAGCTGTAATCACCATTTACAATTTCCACGGCACCGAAAATAACTGCAGCTAAACCTTCCTTTCCATGATTGGTTAATAAAGCAGACTTGGACAAGTATGGCCATATCCTGTATGAAAGGAATGGCATCAAGTTGGTCAATAAATCGACAACTGAGACCAAAATTCTTACATTTCTTAAATGTAAACCTTGTTCCAAGAGTCTCAAAATCACTTCCATAATATCAGAGTCATCAGTGTATGCAGACATGGCTTCCAAGACCAGTTTTGTATCATCTATGCCATTGTCAAGAACAACTTTGTTTAATAAATTCAAGATATTCACCACTAAATCAACAGTCACAACATCCGAATTATTGAAAAGTTTGGAAACGTTTTGCAAGACACGACCCAAGAATGCCCATCCATTGTAGTCATACAAAAATGTAACTAAAACCTCGCTAGGATCTGCAGAAGGTAATAGTTTTGCCTTGGTACCTGCACTTAAAACCAAAGACAATTTCTTGTTGGCCTCAAATGGAGGATACACGTTAATGTATTGGGTTGTTTTAACTAATTCAGTGTTTTGGTCGTCGATTTGATACATGCTGTTGAACTCGTCCTTCTTGAAGACTTGGATATATGACTTTAAATCGTTGAACTCATGCAATGCAAAATTACCATTTATCGATGCTAATTGGATGTATGGATTTAAGATTAATGGGAATTTAGTACGCGCAATAATAATAGCATTCGTGGTGGCCTTATTTTCAAAGAACGCTTCAATAACATGATTTGGACAGTTGCTAATTACATTGGAAATAGCATCGGTTACTTCTGGTGTAAGTGTGACCAATGGCATACTAGCAATAATCAAGGATGACAAGATTCCAGAATATAACTTATCAAACTTCAACAACTCATTTACTTTCTTTATCGAGATGAAAACACTCAAGTCAATGCATCTTTGGTTTATGATGTTTATAAGATTTTCCAAATGATCGAAACTGAAGTTTTTTAGGAAATCTTTCGAGTTGTCCAAAGAAGGATATTCTTGTAAGAAATATAATTTTCTCAACAAGACAATTGACCAACTGTATAAGACAACCGAATTGATATTTGTTGTGTTGGCAATGGTATCATTAACGTACTTGAAGATTTCAATATTTGCCATTAATGTATCCTCGGATGACTGTTGGGTAACTGTATCGAAGCTGTTACTCAAGTCCAAATATTGTATACATAAAATGGTGAACAACCCTTGGATCATCGAGAATGATTCGTGATATTTGATAGAAGGTCCCAACACAAGGGCGAAATTGGTATCTCTCATTAATTTGAACCATTTTTGGATGGTTTTCCCAGTTACATTTGGGTTTTGGACGGATAACTCTATTAAAACTTTTGAAGCTTCGATGGTAAATAATATGATTTCGTTGAGGATTGTAGAGTCGATGTCTTTGGTTAATCCTGAGACGTAATTCTTTTTTATTAAATATTGTGTAGTTTTATTGATTGATTCGATGAGTGATTGAAGGTATTGTTCAGACAAGAAAATCTCTTTACCTAGATTCTGAATAGTTGAAGTTGCATAAGTGTTTGTTTTGTCGTTCAAAAGTTCAGTTACAATTCGTAACACGATTCTTCTTTCTCTTAATATTTTGCCGATGTACAATTGTATTCTTTTGTTTTCATAGTGTTTCTCATCGTGCAATTTACTTTTGATTGCTTCAGATTTTTGAGTGGTTGATGTAGTGGGGATCTTTTTATTGGTTTGGCATATAACTCTTACTACTTCTTTAACATCCAAGTGTAACAATTGTGATATAGTCTTTGCATCTTTGATATTTTGTGGAGTTATATTCGTATATAATACACTTCTAAGTGATATTTCTTTGGTGTCGTCCTTCAACGATTCGTTTTGTTGATCTGCAGAAAATGGTAATGGATCTAAGAATACTTTGTTGTTTAATAGTAAGAATTCATCTAGGGCATCGGACAAGTATGGATCTTGACAATCTCTCAACAAAGTCAAAACATTATCAAAGGTCCAGTATTGGGTAGGTTGGATGGACTTTAAAGGTAACTTGTGTTTCCCATTGTCGAGTTTATCTGATGGTTTGCCCAATTGAATTACTGATGTGGGCATGGTAAGACGTTGGTTGTCTGTTTGTTGTTGATGATTGCGGTGTATTGGTTGTTGTTGAACTAATTGTTTGTGGTTGCGCTGCTCTTCTGCGATTTGTACGAACTGTACAAGGAAAAATTTTCGGATGGTCGTGTTTTGATTTTTGATTTTTGATTTTTGGTTGTGTCTCTCTTTCTCGCTTTCTCGCTGCCATTGTCTTTCTAATTCTTTTTTTTTTTTCTGTTGTTTGGCAGATCTTTTAAATTTTTCAACTGCTTGAAGTTATCATTATCGTCAGATCCAAATCTAACAGTCCATTCCCTACCACACCCAACATATGTCTGTCTCTCCTTTCATCGTTAGTGCTCCTGGGAAAGTTATCATCTTTGGTGAACATTCAGCAGTTTATGGAAAACCTGCCATTGCTGCTGCTTTAAGTTTAAGATGTTATTTACTCGTCTCTCCATCAGTTGATGCAAACACCATCAGATTGCAATTTCCAGATATTAAATTGGACCATTCTTGGAACATCAACGATATACCTTGGGATGAAATCAAACCATATGTTAAATATGATTCCGAGAATAAGCCCCAAATCCCTTCTGAATTGGTTCCTGAAATTGTTGACAAATTATCTGCATTATTAACCCAATTCGATAATAAGATGCATTATTACGCTTGCTTCTGTTTCCTTTACTTATTTGTCAACTTATGTTCTAAAACCACTCCAGGAGCAACCTTTATAGTAAGATCCACGTTGCCAATTGGAGCTGGTTTAGGGTCATCTGCATCCACATCTGTATGTTTGTCATCTGCATTAGCATTATTAGGTGGTTGGATTAATAAACCTTCCATTTCTGCCAACGAAAAGTTTCTTGGCCAAGATATACCCGATTTGGAATTTGTCGATAGATGGTCTTTAATTGGGGAAAAATGTTTCCACGGAAACCCATCTGGTATTGATAATGCAGTAGCTACATTTGGTGGTGCGGTTATGTTCCAAAGAACATCAGCACCAGAACAACCTTCTATTAGAACTAATATGAGAAACTTCCCAGCTATAAAATTATTGCTTACAAATACCAAAGTTCCAAAAAGCACTGCTGATTTAGTTGCTGGAGTTGGTAAATTAAATGCAGAATTTAATTCGATATCATCAGCTATCTTAACCGCCATGGAACACTTGGCGCAAGAAGCTTATAAAGTAATGATCACTCCAGGTTTTGGTAAAGAAGAAACTAGCATATTGCGTAAATTAGTCAACATCAATCATGGTCTATTGGTAGCGTTAGGCGTATCACACCCAGCCCTAGAAACAGTCAAGATAATTGGCGACAAACATAAGATTGGTGCCACTAAATTAACTGGTGCTGGTGGTGGTGGTTGTGCTATTACTTTGGTTAATGATGATGTTGAAGAGCATACCATTCAAGAATCTATTAAAGAGTTTGAAAATGAAGGATATGATAGTTTTGAAACTTCTTTGGGTGGTAAAGGTGTTGGTGTGCTATTCCTGGGTGACGTCTCCGATGAAAGCAAGTTTTCACAATCAGTCTTCTGTGACTATCCAGATCGTGCAACTATTGAAAATGCATTGGGTATGTCAACTGTTGACCAATGGAAATTTTGGTAAATTAATTGAGTAGATTTAAAAAATAGAATGCATTACTATATACAAATTTAATTTTCAGAAAGAAAGAAGAACAAATCGTACTTTTTTTTTTGTATTTAAATACCTCTATTGAATTCCAATTCAGTAATCTTGTTACCGTCTTTATCTTTCATGTCATGGAACTTTTCTTCCAATTTACTCACTGGTAATACTCTTCTTTGTGGAAAAACACCCAATGCAAATGGTAAGGCAACCAAGGCAGTAACAAAGATCAACCCCATGTTAGTCAAAATTTCAAGACCTTTAGATTTACCTTTCAAGAATTTGGATCTTTGTAATCTAACCAAAATCAATGGCGGCACCACCATGACTGGAGTGGCATTTATGACTCTACTAGCAGCAGTTTCACCAACAGCATACCAAGCAGCGGTTTTAGAAGTACCAACTTCTTCACCTTTTTTATCAAACACGGTGATACCTTTTTTCAATTCTTCGCTTCTCATCAAGAACACATTCACCACACCTGCAGATACAACAGCAGCAAATGGAACCAATCTACCAAGAATCATTCTTGTGTGAGGTTTTAATGATTTCAATCTTGGCACCAAAGAGTTCAATCCCAAGGCGACAGTACAGGAAGCGGTAACAGCCATGGTATAATTGGTGATGATTTGCTTGGTTGTTAAAGGATGGGATTTATTGGCATTGGCAGTATTTATAGCCACATTCAAGGATTGATTGGCAATTTGCCAAAACAAAGTACCAGCAGTACCTAAATTTGGGGTCAACATACCGGCAGTAACCACAAGATTTGACAAAACACAAGATGACATTCTAAATGGTAAGAAAACGGTCTCTCCAGTATCTGGGTGTAAAGTAGAGTCTAAGATTTTCTTAGCTCTCCATAATTCAGGAGTCATCTTAGCAGTGACACCATTCTTGTAATCCCAGACCATTCTTTTAGCTTTTTCAATATCACTAGTGGTGTTTAATAACATGGTTGGATCAGAAATTTCAGCACAATGTTTCACTCTTCCCCAATAAGAAGATAAATCATATTTGGAATTTGGTAAATTCACAGGTCCAGGTATTGAAGAGGCCATTTTCTAAATTTCCTTTGTCTTGTTGTTCTGATTGTTGTGAAAAAGGGCTAATGATCTGTAAAAGAGATAAAATTGGTCTTTCCCATTTCAATTTCCATTGTTTACGCACATTTATAAATATATATATATTTTTTTTTGATGGACTGCGATACCGCAATTACTCAAACTCATTCCATTTAACTTAGGAGAAAAAAAAATTTCTAGCCACCTGTGGATGGTGTGGTGCTGCCTTATCAGACCACCTCCCCTTTCACCGACCGGCAGGCCCCCAAAAAATGCCAAACATAGGAATCACCTTAGGAATTGGAATTGATCTCATTAAATCATCCAGATTTGAACGATTGTTGACAGCTAAATCTACTTCATTTGCTCAAAGATTGTCTAAAAGAATACTACATCCTGAACATGAATTACCACGATTTGAATCCATGACCCCACAACGACAGGTTCAATTTCTAACTGGATCTTGGGCAGCAAAAGAAGCCGTGTTTAAGACTTTGGATGTAGAATATCAAGAGAAATTCATTTTCAATGAATGGTATCGATATCATGATTCCAGTGGTAGACCATTTATATGGAATGACAAATATCTGCCTCGCGATGAGGAATTCCATCTCAGTATATCCCATGATGATTCTCTTGTTGTTGCTACAGTTCTACGACAGAAAATAATTACTCAACTGTAAATGATGTATATATACATACTAGACAATATAATTATTTGATAAATATTACTAATACAAATAAGATAATTTGTTTTAATGGATTACTGGTTTTTCTTTTATTTATGAAGTGCATCTATTCCCATTCAACGGTAGCTGGTGGTTTAGAAGTGATATCGTAAGTAACACGGGCAACACCGTCAACTTCGTTAACAATTCTAGAAGCAACTTTCTTTAAGAAAGCGGCTTCAAAAACAAACCAGTCAGCAGTCATGAAATCAAGAGTTTCAATGGCTCTTAAAGCAATGACCTGTTCATAAGTTCTTTGATCACCCATAACACCAACGGATTTAACTGGCAACAAAGCAGCGAAAGCTTGGGAAATTTGTCTATATAAACCGGCTTTTTTGATTTCTTCAAGGAAAATAGCATCGGCTTCACGAGCAATCTTGACTTGTTCTTTGGTAACTTCACCCAAAACTCTGATGGCCAAACCTGGACCTGGGAATGGATGTCTCCAAACCAAATCTTCTGGAACACCCATTAATTGACCCAAATGACGAACTTCATCTTTGAACAATTCTCTTAATGGTTCGATCAATTTCAATTTCATGTTGTCTAACAAACCACCGACATTGTGATGGGTTTTGATAGTTTGGGATGGACCTTTGAAAGAAATGGATTCAATGACATCTGGGTATAAGGTACCTTGTAAAAGGAATTCAATTTCAGAACCATCATGTGGTTTAATCTTGGCAGCTTCTTCTTCGAAAACGTTGATGAAAGTGTTACCAATGATTTTTCTCTTCTTTTCTGGGTCAGTAACACCTTTCAATCTACCCAAGAACAAGTCACCGGCATCAACAACAGTCAAGTTAATACCCAAACCTTCATCTAAAGTCTTCTTGACACTTTCGGTTTCGTTCTTTCTCATAACACCATTATCAACGTAAATGGCATGGAAACGATCACCAATGGCTTCTTTCATGATTTTAGCACCAACGGTGGAGTCAACACCACCAGAAACGGCACCAATAACTTCAGCGGTTGGACCGACCAATTTTCTGATTCTGGAAATTTCAGTATCAATGAAGTTTTCCATACTCCAGTTGGTGTTAGATTGACAAATATCAACAGCGAAATTCTTCAACAATTTTTTACCTTCAGCAGTATGGGTAACTTCTGGGTGGAATTGAATACCGTAGATTTTTTCTTCTTCGTTAGAAATACCACAGTATGGGGAGTTGTCAGAAGTGGCAACGACTTTGAAACCGTTTGGTAAAGCGTGCAATTTATCACCGTGGGACATCCAAACTTGTGAGTGATCAACACCCTTGAACAAAGAACATTCAGGGTCTTCAACTTTCAAAGTAGCTGGACCGTATTCTCTTTTGTCACCTCTGGCGACACCTTTACCGTTGATCCAGGCCAATTCTTGCATACCGTAACATATACCCAAGATTGGAACTCCTAATTTGAAAACATCATGGTCAACATGAGGAGCATCTTCGGCATAAACAGAGTATGGACCACCAGATAAAATGATACCTTTTGGTTTCCAGGATAATTCGGCGATCTTTTGAGTACATGGCAACATCTCAGCGTGGACGTTGAATTCTCTCAAACGACGAGTGATTAAATGGGAGTATTGAGATCCAAAATCTAAGACCAAAATGGTGTCGAAAACATTGGAGACTTCGATTGGAACATCTTCGTTGGTGTTAGCAGTCATTGTGTGTAACTATAATAACTTGGCGGGGTGTTTTGTAAATGGAAAACCACCGAAAGAAAGAAAAAGAAGAAAGGAGGGAAGGAAGAGTTTATAGATTTTTTTTTTTCATTGTTAGAGAACACAGCTCATCGGTTGGGGAGATCTTCACACATGTTGAAAGAGAAGAGAAAAAGAAAAAAAAAAAATTTGTTGCAATTATTTTTGTCCTTTTGTTTTTTTGACTCCTTCCAACTGGTAGCGTATACATACAGTAGAAGATGCAATGAATACAGGTGATTTATAAACCAGTTGTTTTGATAATTGTAATGATAGGTAATTGTAGGCTAGTTGGATTTATATTACAGAGGTGATTTCTCTTTGATTCTTGTTAGTATTATTGGGTTGTTCATTTTCTTGGATACTTTGCCTCAATTCAAAAGTAAATCTTTTTTAACGTTCCGTCGGAATATTAACATTCCAGTGATTTTTAATGTTATGACCAGAGCATAACTTGAAACATAATAATTACAGAAAATCACACCTTTCTTATCAATCAATGTCTTCCAAAGGAATCTTTTTTTATACTTTTTCCTATTAATTCCCAATTTCTAAAACTTTTTACCTATCGACAGCCAAGTTTCCAAAGTGTTTCTCGCAGTTATATTTTTAATATCCATAATATATCGAGTGTCTTGGTATATTATCCAAGTCGTTAGCTAGTTAAACTTTGAGTTTATGAGATCATTACCCCCACCAAGAATCACTCGAGCAAGAAGATGGAAACGAATTAAACGAGCAATTAAGAGTCTTTTTGCCAATGGATACATTTCTGATTTTTCAGTATTTTACAAACGATGTCAAAAGAATAATCATTCAATTAGCAGAATAAGAAGAACTCGATTTACTTATCGACTTGTGAAAAATGAAAGGACTAGTGTTGTAAAGAAAGCAAATCGTGGATTTAGAATTATTCGAAAAGTGGGTAGGAAAGCAACTAAGGTAACTATGCCTGGTTTACGAAGAAGTTTACGAACCGCCGCGAGTGGTGCTACTGGGGGAGAGATTAGAAATGCTAGTCCTGGAGTTGATATTAGTGTAAGATTTTAAATATGATTAATCAATCAATCAATACATATAAGTTGTGTTTTATTTCTTAAAGTTGCAAAAAAAAATAATAAAAATAAGCAGTGGTCTCTCTTCTCCTCCTACCACCATCACCACCGCCTATATAGTACAAGAAGAAAAAAATGTCTAATGTGCGATGAGATTTAAATTTTTCAAATAAAAAAAAAAAATAAAATAAAAAAGAATAAACTAGAGATAGACAGTATAGTCAGTGAACGACATACCCAATAGAATATGACCACCCCAGAGAATAAGAATCAAATAAAGATCAAGTTCTTCACCAATGAAGATGATGAATCATTACAAGTTTCTGATTCCCCCCTTTATGTTCCAGTTACCCTTAAAAGATTTGGGTTGTCTGAAGTTGTCAATCATTTATTAGGTAATTTCCAACAATCAGAAGATGAATCCAAAAAGCCAATCCCATTTGATTTCCTTATAGATGGTGTATTATTACGTACTTCAATTGAAGATTATTTAACCAAACAGGGATTATCTAATGAAGCATTTCTTAATTTAGAATATACCAGAGCAATTTTACCTCCATCATTTTTGGCTTCTTTCAATAGTGATGATTGGATATCTTCCATTGATGCTATAAATTCAACTAGTAAAGCCGTCACCTTATCACAATTATCCTTATCACAACCAAAAATCTTATCCGGATCCTATGATGGGATTGTCAGAACTTATAATATGTCAGGAAAAGTCGAAAAACAATACGTTGGACATTCTGCTCCTATTAGAGCTGTAAAATGGATTACCCCTACTAGAATCGTATCTGCCGGTAATGATAGACAAGTCAGATTATGGAAAACATCATATGGAGAAGGAGAAGAACAAGCTATAGACGAAGATGACGAAGTTGAAGATGGTAAAACTTTGGCCATTTTAGAAGGACATAAAGCTCCAGTTGTTGATTTATCCATTGATCAAAGTTCCAATAGAATTTTATCTGCTGGTTATGATCATGCAGTTGGGGTTTGGTCAACTAATTATAAAGATATGCAAACTATTCAACCATTAGAATATGATTCCAATGTGATTTCTTCAAGTTCTAAAAAGAGAAGAAAGATGGCCGTGCAAGATTCCACCATCAGACGTCGTTCCCCATTAAGCTTATTAACTGGACATAGTGAACCTGTTGAAGGAGTTATTTTCGACACCAATGATTCCTCTGTGGGTTACTCCGTTTCTCAAGATCATACTATCAAAACTTGGGATTTGATAACTACCAGATGTGTTGATACTAGAACCACCGGATATTCCTTGTTATCAGTATTGCAATTATCCGATGTTAATCTTATTGCTACTGGTTCTTCTGCTCGTCATATAAATTTACACGATCCAAGATTATCCACAAACACATCCAATCAAACTATTAGTAAATTGGTTGGTCATACTAATTTCGTAGTGGGCTTAACTGCTTCTCCTCATAATTCCAACATGTTTTCTTCTGCTTCTCATGATGGTACTGTTAAAGTATGGGATGTCAGAGCTGAAAAATCATTATACACTATAACAAGAGAAGATGGTTCTACTAATGCTAAAATATTCGATGTTTGTTGGGATTCAAATATTGGTATCATAAGTGGTGGTGAAGATAAAAAATTACAAATCAATAAAGGTTCAGATATATCTAAATAGACAAATACAAATACAAAACAAAGAGTATATATGTATATTAATTACTTGTTTTTATTTTCTTTTCTTTCACTTGTAAACATATTAAGTCCATAATAACCTTGCCACATACTTTCTTTATCAGTTAAATAACCAACAAGTCCAGTTTCATTACCCAAGGACAATTTATCATATATGGTATAAACAGAATTATAATCTTTCCAACCCAAATTTTTTCTTACCAATTTTAATTCATCAGCATTTAATTCTACTTGAGCAGCACTTCCATATTTCAATGGACCAACATTGATCCAATACCCACGTTGGACTTTACCATTTGGCATGACCAATTCTTGAATCTTGGCTAAATAATCCATTAAATTTTCTGCGGTATCAATAAAAAATGCTGTAACGACAACAATATTCTTGTATGAATCACGATTTGGAATTTGGAAATTTCTGAAATCTTGTTGATACAAATGTAAATTCTTCGGTTGAGAACTTATTGGTTTAACTTCAAATGTTCTCAATTGGGATTCGGTGCTGTAAAAATCAGAACATGTATGAATATAAGGATGAATAGTGTATTCGGATTTAGAGTTGACAGAATAATTGAAATCAACAAATGCATTCATCAATCCGGAAAATTCAATTGAATGAATAGAATTAAATCCCCAGCCGGTAAATTCATGAGCTAATCTACCTAATCCAGAACCAGGGAAAACCAAACATGTATCTTTTTTGGATTCATAAGGGATTAATTCTGATAATTGCAGGGCAACATATTCATAAATTGGTAATAATTCTAATCCAACATTTTCCGGTTTCCAATCTCTGGTATAATGACCCAATGCTTCAATTACTCGATAATTTGAAGAAGATGTTGTACTTTTCTTTGTCTTAGATTTTTCTGATTGTTCGAAATCTTTGGAAGAAAGTCCATACTTTTCAATGGTATGATTAGCAACATCATCAATGAATTTAAAATTTTCCGTAATGGCAGAATCAATTTTATTCAATTTATCCGAATAGCCCACTTGATTACACAATTTTTGTTGTTTAGATGACATCAATTTAAATAAATCCCTACGTCTTTGGTTGGTCAATTTAGATGCATTTTCATAATTTTTCAATGATTCAACAGCACTTAAAATCTCTCTCTGTTGAACATTGGTCAATTTTAAGAATTTTTCATAATTGGATCCACTAGTGGTAGGAACTCCCTGAAGTGATTTTTTATTCAAGGCTTGTTGAGCTGATTCAATAATTGATCGGAACATACTTGTACGGGATACCATATTGGTGAAGATAAATGTAGCTACTAGTATGGGAACTTGTGATTTCTTGTTATAAAGAAACGATAGTATGTAATAAATGGCAAAACAAGATATAAAAGAAGTGAAGATAAATCGACCATCCGAAGCCATTGTAAGAAAGTAAAGGGGGAAAATGGGGATGTGGTGGATTGAACGGTATCCTACCTATCTGTAGAACTCGATTGAAATGTGAATTGGGATGGGGATAGCAATAGAACTGAAAAAAATTCTACAAGATTCCATGTATAAAGGTTATAATTAATTATAGTTAATTTTTTTTTTTTATTTTTAGTACATTTTGCAGATCCTATACCATCACAAGGGGAGAAAGTGCATCAAAAAGGATTATACCTTTGCGACATTTCTTGCGACATGTAGTTACGACATCTTCACGTGACTGGTAGTGTACTTGGCCAACAAGTGGAGTTTTCTTTTTTTTATTTCATTAATTGTTACATACAAAATGGGAAATATATCATTTGAAGCAACGGTGTTTCAATTGCAAAAAACAAAAAAATAGGAACAAGATTATAAATAAGGATTAGAAACCATATCCAAAATAAACCTCCAGAAGTCTATCCATTATCAATAATTATCCAATTATCCATCATGGAAGAATCCAAATTTGATTATTCAGACGTTGTACCCGTTAAGATCAACAATGAAGAACCCCAACTATGTCAAATCTTGTATGATGAAGAATATAAGCAAATCATGGGGATATTATTATCCCTTATGCAACAAGAAGAATATTCCGAAAGAGCATTACATATAACCGAATTAGGAATTGAACAATTAGCATCACATTATACGATTTGGATTTATCGATTCAATATATTGAAAAACTTACCCAAGACGAATTTTTTTGATGAATTAGATTGGTGTGAACAAATTGCTTTGGATAATGAAAAAAATTATCAAATTTGGAATTATCGACAATTAATCATTAATGAAATCTTACAATTGGGGATTAAATTTGATCCATTTCGAGAATTCCCCATTATGGAAGCAATGTTGGATAGTGATGCTAAAAATCATCATGTTTGGTCATATAGAAAATGGTTAATTGAAAGATTTGAATTATATAATAATGAAAAAGAATTGACCTTTGTTGCAAAATTAATTGATGAAGATTTAAAAAATAATAGTGCATGGAGTCATCGATTCTTTTTGTTATTTAGTAGGAAACATCTTACGGAAGATAAAACAATTGATGATGAATTGGTATTTGTGAAGGAGAGAATAGTCAAGTGTCCACAAAATCCAAGTTCCTGGAATTATTTATTAGGGATGTATGAAAGGTTTGAAGGTCCATTAAGGGAATTGGAAGAATTTAGTCTACAATTTGCTGATTTGAAAAATGGGAAAGTGGAAAGTAGTTTTGCTTTGGAAACTTTGGGGAAGATTTACAAATCACAAAAGAAATATGATGAATCTATTCAAGTTTATCAACAATTAAAGGAAAGATATGATCCGATTAGATCAAATTTCTGGGATTACGAAATTTCCAAAATCAAAGCCTAAAAAAGGTGTAAAGCTATGAAGTCCGAGGATAATCGATGAACTTTGTGATGTTATATATTCTTGTTTTGTAACAAATTGTAAAACTTCCATAGAGAGTATCACGTTTTGTAGATGTCCATTCTTGTTTCATACCGTACATATGTACAAACTCTATTACTCCGAAAAATAATCTAGATCCCCAACGGTATGAGAAAAGGACGGGGAAATAGAAGTCTGGGTAAACCGGGTCGGAAATTGTCTCTTTTTTTTGTGTGTGTGTCTGAGAGAGAGCACAATTTACAAAGCGATCACGAGAAGGTACGTCGTGGAATGTTTATTTATTGTCAACTGTTATGAACTAATTCCATCCCTTAGTTGCAAAACGAAAGAAGGGACATTTTTATATTGAATTAAAAAATATTCAACAGAACCCAATTGGTTCAGTATTCTTCAATTACGAACTATCCAAAATTTCATTTCTTTTTTTACAAAAACTATAGTTTTTACATGAGGAACGCAATTTTTTTTTTGTCTATTTTATGTACACTTATTTCCTTTTGACCATCCAACATTATGCTTACTTTCGATAAGCGGGAAGCTTATCGACAGGTACATATTACAGTGACGACGACCACCACCACCACCAACACCACGAGGCGTTGCATTGAAGCTAGAAAAAAAGTGAGACGTAATTAATGCCAACGTGTATGAGAAGTGAATATGTGTGGGTGGATCAAATTTCTATGACGTAAATGGACCTAGACTGAGATTTAGAACTAAAAATTTTTGGGCAGTAGGGGATATGCAGTTTCAGTAGAGAAGGAGAGTAGTAGTTAGTATTAAGCCACATATATATCTCCTATAAAGTATATACGAAAATAATAAATAACATGATTTCTAAATGCCATGTTCCCTATTTCGCAGTCTCCCTTGTTTACTTGTTTCCCTGTTTCACTGTTTCCGTGTAGCTGATGTTGAATATTTGTTGTTGTTGGTTTTTTTTTTTGCAATAGCTCATACTCAGCCTTCGTGCTTCCTTGCGTATTGTTTTTGCAAAAAGGAATATTGCCCCTCCCCCCTATTTTTGGCTTATTTCCAGAAGCATCAAAAGCTGTTAAGAGACTTTCAGAATTCTGCACAAACAAGTAAGTAAGCAAGTAAGTACGTTAGAGAATAAGTAAGCAATGTTATAATTGATTAACCATGTATGTTGGGTTAGGTTTTAGTGATTGACAAACAAAGAAATAGGAAAACCGATAGAAGAAATCCGGAACGGGAATTACTCATCAGTTGGTAAAATGGTGCGAAAGAAATATATCCGGTTCAAGCAAGGATAAAAGTGAAAATTATTGATAATTATAAATCCAAAATATAAAAATTCATATTGTTGCTGATAAACGTAAAATTTACAACTTAGGACGATAATGAATTAGGGTGAGAGAGAAAGATAAGGAATGAATGAATTGATTAATTAATTAATTATCGCTTGTGGTGATATGTTGTCTAATTCGACTTGGCTCCGTTTCCGCCCTTCGTATGAACGGCCAAAAAAAAAAAATTGAACAAAAAAAAAAAAAATGTGAATAAGGTATCACAATCCCTCCTTCAAAACCCAATTCCAGATGCGTTGTTGAATAAGTTGTCTCTTATATGTAATGCAAGATCGCATTAAACTAAGGAAATAGATCCGATTGGTTGTTTGTGAATTACTAGTTGTGATTCAGGAGCTAGTAATTTTCTTTGCCATCGAATAACAATTGCTACTGGAATTGGCTTTGGTATTCGTATTGGCACTGAAGGATTGGCATTTCTTTCTTTTTATTCATTTGCCATTATCATGTTGTGCCCTGGTATCGTTTTCTCTGATCATTTCCGTATCTGAATTCTTTTTTGCATATCATTTGCAACGTTGGGAAAAAAAGTTTAAAATGAAAAAAAAAGCGAATGGAACAGTTTGGTAGCAGTTAGGAGAAACCAAACCCAAAAAAAAGTAAAGCAAATTTTTTTCGGACTGTCTTTAACTTTAGTGTTTGTGTAGTGTCAACTATGCAAGTTTAATCGATATTACCGATTGTATACTGCATATTGCATATTGCATACTTTTTTGACAAAAACCTTTCATTTTTAGGATACACTTGTATGTATGTGTGTCTAGACTCTTTTCTTTTGTTCGACAGTCGTGTAAATACCACAATGGGTTGATTTTCTTCCTGTATCTTATTCACTCTTTTTTTTTTTTTTTGCACAACCACAAGGACAAGAACTACGAATGCACTTCAATAAGCAATGAAGAAAAACAATCGATGAAGCATGGTAATTTTTGTGAGACGAAGGTATACAACTGTTGAATGTGTCACCACTAAGAACGCCGTCGTTGATTAGATATTTCTCTCCTTTTAATCCTCCAGATTCGATGCTGGTTAATCCGAGGATAATGTAGATCATAATTACGCCAGTGAATCATATTATTATTATTATTATTATAATTATATTATTTTCTTGGAAACCTCCCTTCTCCATTCTGCCAACTCCTGGAGTCCTTTGATGGGAGCAAGGGATAGAAAAAGGAGGGACAGAGGTCTGTGTAGGTGTTTACAACAATTAAAGTTGAATATAGCGCCATTTGGTTTTTTTTTTTGTTGCAACTGGTGGCATATTATTAAGTTGCTGGCTTTCTAATTTGTTCAATATAGTTTAGAGGAGGAGGACAACGACGACGACGGCAACCATTCAGAGGCTCAGAATTTTTGTGTATTGAATCTAAATGGTTACAGTATGACCTTTTGCCATAAATGTACGATCCAAATGACGGGTTATGAATTATATATGTATATGTCTATTCCACAAAAGAAATATTGAGGTCAACGATAATTGTCGCTAAATTACAAGGTCGTGCCGCTATTCAACTTTACTCTACTTTACTTTACTTTTTGTCCATATTTACATAACCAGATTGAAAGTTTATTAAGTTGTTTGGGGAGCAAGAGGAGTATTATGGTTTGTAGAATCTTGGTATTTTTATTAGGCTAAGAAGTTTGAGAACTACCCTCAAATTAGATAAATAAATAAGTAAAAAAAGAAAGAAAGAAAGAACGGTTTATATTAAAGTTTATTGGCAAAAAGTTGCATGAAATTTTTGAAAAACAAATCTAATTTATTTTTCAGGATTCATAACTATTATCGAGTGACCCCTATTATATTCCGCCTTTCTCTCTCTCTCTCTCTATATATATACAGTAAAATTTTTTAACTTGTCGCAGTTGTATAGAATATTGTCGCACATTACAAAGAATATTGTCGCAGTTGACAAATAATCTTGTCGCTCTTTGTAAAAAATGTTGTCGCTCTTTGCAAGAAAGTTGTCGCTTTTTACAGAAAAAGTTGTCGCAGTTGACAAAGAATGTTGTCGCTAAATTTGTATGGGAGCTACATAGTTAAGGTGCGACAACATTCTTTGTCAACTGCGACAACTTTATTTACTGGAAGCGACAACATTTTCTGGTAAGAGCGACAACATTTATCTCAATCAGCGACAACTTTTTTTACAAGACGCGACAAATTTATTTGTCATGTGCGACAATATTATGTACAACTGCGACAAATTAAAAAATTTTACTGTATATATCGTTAATAGGAGTAAGTATTCATAATCTATGTAATATCATGGGGGCGTATATATATGTTTCTTCATTTGACACTATTTCCACAAAAATGCGACATGGCATACAAATTATATGGGACAAATAAATTGTCTGGAGTTGTAGATCACGGAATTGTGAACACTGAAATTAACTTTCAAAAATTTGCAAATGTGCATTTCCACACAGTTGTCAATTTGAATTTGTCTTTGTCTTTGACTTTAACTTTGAAGTTGATTGTTCTTATGTTAGCGTTTTTTAGAACGTGAAGGTCTAATAAACCGATGGTTGGTAGGTAAAGAGCCAAAACACAAAAGATCTTCACCAACTGTAACTATAACTATTGCTGTTTCAAATATTACGGCTATTATAACCAGTGTTGCGGTGTATTTGTGTGTTTGTTTGCGTGTGTGTGTGTAAAATGGTTTTGTCAAGTTTTCTTATTCTTTTTTGTTCTAATTTTTTTTTTACTTTGCCAATACAATTTATTCACTTTTACCCTTACAACAAAACAATGAAAGTTTCAATAGGTAAAGGAGGAACAAGACAATAGATAAATAAAAAAAGACGAAAGAGATATTGTTTCCATTGTCTAGTCTTAGTAAAATATGAAAAGTGGTTGGATAAATTGGACATTGAATTATATACACTATCCGATTCTTGCATACTCTTGTCTCTTGTCCCTTTGTTCTGTTTCGGGTTTAATGCTCGTCTGACCTTTAAAATTACAAAAAAAGAAATAAAATCTTCAACCTTCCAAGGATCAATTAATCGATCGATCGATCGATCGATATCTCTTTCCTTTTAATTATTGTCAACCCTACAATTTTGAATTTATTTTATCAACTACTAGAAAATAAGTAAGGACATGTAATGTCCCTTGATCCTGTGGAAAGTCAAAAAGAAATTAACGAAAAAAAAAAGCAACGGCATGAACAGTAAAAAAAATTGGACTACAGGGACAACAGTAATAACTTAAACGCCGACATAACTTTTGTGTGTTATGGGGGGAATAGTTGAAGAAAAAAGAGGAACTAATGCCGTTGACAACAACAACAACCACGACGACTCTGAAGGGAAATGGGGGATCAAAGGAGAATTGATTGTCAGTTCTAGAACGACATCTAATTGTAATACTTCGTTTTTCTTGTCAATATTACAATTAAGTATTACTTATTTACGCATATGTGTATTATTTTTTTTTTTCATAGTCCCACTCGTTACACACTGATTTTTTTTTGTTTTATTTTATCCCTGTTCATAATCAATCCTCAATCCTAAATTATAGAACTCATCACCAGTTGATGTTGAACATCAGAGTGAAATCAAAGCAAATCAACCCCAAGAATGTAAAATAAAAAGAAAAAAAAATTCATGGCGGATGAAAGGCGAATATGTGGGCGATTAACATTCTCTATTTTCGAGGTGATGATAGTCATCGTACGCCTCAAATCTAAGTATCATCGACTGAACAAAATTTTGTCCCCCGCCCCGCCTCCCCCACGAATCAAGTGCGAGGTAGCAATCGACATAATCTCTGGTGTTGGTTGTTTTTCTCTCTTTCATATTTCATAAACAATTACGAAATTGTAAGCCAATAACATGAGGCGAGCGGCAGTGTACAATCTCGGACAACCAAAATTTTCAAGATATCAACAAAAGGGTGAACAGAAAATCACAAAAGAGTGGGTTATTTTTTGAAAGTATTGTTGAGATATTATACGAAAGATAAATTTTAAAAGGAGCGGGCTTACACCGAACCAAACAACAAAATAAAAAAAGCAGTACAGTTCATAGTCCACAGTCCACAATTCACGTATCACAATCCACAGCTTATAACCGCGCAACTCTAAACCAGAAGACCATAAGATGATTGATGTGGGGTTTTTTTTGAGCTAATCAATCTCGGTTGTAAGATTTGTATGAGTATTTTTAAAAAGTTTGAAAGAGATAAATAGTAGGTTTAAGCGTAGAGTTATTGGGTTGTAAAACTAAGAAAAAAAAACGGAAGCAGAACCATAACTCAATACCATAATAATAATAATTACTTGTAAAATAGATAAAGTATAAAGTAGGGCTGAGTATAGCTGAAAAGAAAAAAGGGATATGACAAGGTTTTTGGCATTTATGTGGGTCTCAAGTTTCAAAATTTCAAATTTCAGATGGATAGTAGATGGATGTTAGTTCATGCATTAGATGCAAACAGTTAAAAAAGAATTAATTTATCTGCTAGATTGAATAAAACTAATTTGTGATCAATATTTTTATTCCTTTCTCTCTCACTGTGTACGTGCATGCTGTATGTCTATAGTGTCCAATTTCCATTTGAGATAAAACGTCGAGGACGTATTCTCCTAATTCGGATTAAAATGAGAGTAAACTAGGAAAGGAAAGTGTGACTATTAGTGCTAGTGTGTGTATTAAGTTTTTGTTTTCTGGAGAATCACAATGACTGTAGCAATAATAAAAATAATAATAATAATAATAATATGTAATAATAATAATTGGGAAATACCCCAATTGATAATCTAGATCGACGGAATAGGGTTCCTTATTGTAGAGCTAAAAGTTAAAGTTGTGAATTGTTTTGAAAGTGTTTACAAAAGGATATTGTGAATAATGAGGCTTTGCAATAGTGGTAGTAGCACAACAATGCAATTAATGTATGTACGAAGTAAGACAGTGGGAAAGTAGATAGATGTGCCATTGGCTAAATTAAATTAAATTTTATTTTTGAAAAAAAGGAGATGTGCCGAGGATTGTAACTGTAGTAGAGGGATTTAATTATCCAGGTTTTGTGTTAGATCCTGATAAGACGGTTACAGAGATAATATAGTACTGTGCAGTAGTTTGTGTCGTGCATGATGGCTAAAATTAAATTCGCTTTTTGTTCTGTTTGCGTAAGTTGACGAAATGTGTATGTGTGTGTGTGTGTCTATGTATTTTGGTAGTAGTAATACAACACCTTCTCCTATCAATACTACTACAACTAATTAATCCACTACGACGTTAACTTTTTAGCCAATGTACACATTATACAGAGATACAAGGATAGGGTGTGTGTATGTGTATTAGTTGGTGGTAGTGTATGTGTGTGTGTGTGTTGATTTGGATAACATAGTTTTCCTATATTAGTTTGTCACTACACAGAATTAATATAAAACCGTCTAATATTCCCTGTTGACCCCCGTCATCCCCCTTTTTTTTCTTTCTTTGCTTCTTTCTGTCTATCCCCCATAGGATCTACTTGTTTACAGTACAATTAGTTTTGTTTTTTATTGTTGCTCTACTACCCTACCTACTCTGTTAGTTGATCATTCAACCATTAGAGAATTTATTTTCCTTCCTCCCCCCTTTATACAGTACCATATCCAATACTGTGAAGTTTTTTTTTTTCACGTACGACATTAGTGACACAACACAAAAGGACAAAAGGACAAAAAAAACGACACTCCAACCAACCACCGAACATTTATTTATTTAGTGTAAATAAATAAATAGAAAAGTACGCAAAAAGAAAAAAACCAAAATTGTGAAAAATTATTAAACCGAAGGAGAAAGACTGAAAGAGAAAGACCGAAAAAAAAAGAAAGGAAAAATTCGCCTATCATTTTTTTTTACTTACTAACTGACTAATTTTTCATATATATTCTCATATTATTCCCACACACACACACACTCACACATAATCACTCCTATCAAATTATTACCTCACTTATATTACAACAATTTTCACACACTACTACACAACAGCAACAACAACTTCATCATCATCACCAGCCATACACACATATCTTTATATTACTATTAGTGAAAAAAAAGAAAAGGACAATCTGTTTCAAGATCTTACTATTATTTTAATTTAATTATTTCACTAATTACACATATATATTAAGTTACAGATTTACTCAGAAAATCTCACTAACCATCACCACTTGTACTACATTCACCATTCAAACATCCAACCATCAACCATCAAATATAAGCCACTCACCCACATCAAATGAGTGACTATGGAGGACTAGGAATAGTTCTCGAAGAATCAGAAAATAGTATATCCAATCTAAGTGCCCAACTTAAACTACAACTACAACCATCCCAGCAACAAAAACGTACCAGTGTCTCATCATCAAGACAATCAAGTATCGTGAGTCTATCCAAAACTCTCTCACAAAAACCATCATCCACTTCCCTATACAACTCCCCATCAGTTTCAACATGTTTAGATAATGACTGTACCGAAGAGCAAATTGTACTCGAGGAAGAAGACGAAGAAGAAGACCATTTGGATGGCGACAACCTCCATCTAAATTTCGAGCCACCAAGACTCAACCATCAGACAGCAGCAACCACTACAGAAAGTTTGTTGCCACCATTACCAGATGCCGTTGAAGATTTAACTTCACCACCACCATTCTCCACTACAACAACCAATTACGAAGATAGTATTTCTGCCTCCACTGATGATGACTCCAATCACAGCAATATACTTGTCGGTGATGTCTATCAACATGCAAAGTCTTCCTTCTCAAACTATGCCTTGGATTCCCCTAACTTATTATTGGATCAAAGTAATGCTTTACTGATGTTCCCATCAGTAACAAAGTCTACAGGAGAATCGTTGTCCAGTTCCAATACCGCGATTAATACCGTCAACACAACAAGCACCACCGGTATAGCATCTGGCTCTGCTAGCGCAACTGCCAACCATCTGACAGCGGTACCATCTGCGAACGAAAGAACAAGTCCTTTGAAGAGATTAAGAAATGGTATACGAAAATTATCACTTAGTTCCAACAACAATAGCAACAATAGTAGTTCTTGTTCTACTCCAACCATACCAAAATTCAATCCCTTGAGTGCACCTTCCAGCGCCAACATTACCACTAATGGTGCTACCACAGCTTCGACCACTATCACAACTCCAACTAGTATTCCTCCTCTTAATCCAATTCCATTGCGTCCAATTTTGAGTCCAATTCAAGTGGCTAAGCCAACATCTATAACTCAACATCAACTGACACATCAACAACAACAACAACAACAACACCAATTACCCCTGCATTCAGCATCGTCATCAACTTCTACCAGTTCTTCATTTTCTTCAAAGATTGAACGTGCTCGTGCTTTGAGTCAAGGAACTACAATTTTCACTCCTGTTACCCCACCTGTGGCATCACCAGTCATCACTATTGGTGATGATTTGAACAATGGTAAGAAAACATTATCCAAGATTCAACGAAGTTACTTTGATTCTTCACATGTTAATTCGGTTGATGAATTAATTACCGTGGAAGATTTATTGAATTATCTGCAATTTTTAATTCAACAACGTACCTTGTTAGATGAAGTTTTCCAACAAACCAAGGATAAATTACAAGCTAGTGGATGGTGTTCAGAACATGATTTGAATAATTTACAATTACAACAAGATTCTTCTAGATGTCAAATCGATACTTCATTATTGAAAATTGAAGAAAGATTAAATCGGGAATTTTCTTGTTCTGTATTAGGGAATGATAATAGTAATGGTAATAGTAATCAAACCATTACTATTAAACCAACTCAAAGAAATGGAAATGGTAATAGCAATGGCACCAATTCAACTAGTACTCCAGTTACTAGCCATTCCAAGCATAGTTCATCGGATGAAAGAGAATCAACCATTAGTCCAAGTTTAAAAGTTTTAGAAAGTAGATGTATTTCATTCACTGATTTCTAAACCAAAAGAAATAGTTGGGAGAGAGAGAAGGAGAGAGAGAGAGATTATATCCAACCACTATGAGTGTCAGAAGAAGTGGTTTTTTTATGAATTTTCTAATGAATTTTTTTATACATTTAATGATTTAAAGAGTTTTTATTTTTTATTATAATAATTTGGGTTTTTTTTTTATACATATATCACTATAAGTTTTTTCATTATATTGGAGTTTTTTTTATGTTTGTATCTATCAATTAGAGGGTTCCTTAGTTTTTTTACATTATCAATTAAAAGAAGAAAGTTTTTTTTATATTTTTTTATTATATTTTCATTTACTGCTATTTGTTATTTACAGGTTTTATAGAATTATCATGTTATTTTTAGATATTTAATGAAATAACTGAATACAATTAATCATAATTACTTCTACGTCTACTTCTACTTGAGTGTCGAATTTCAGGTCAATTGACATATTTCAATGACAATAGTTTTGTTGGTCTTTGACCAAAATAAAAAAAATATCGCAAGCCTCCAGTTCCAATTTCCAATTCCAATTCCAATTCCGCCTCCCATTAGATTGTCGCTTTTTTTTAGCAACTAAAACCAAACTAAAAAAACTCTCTCATGTAATTTATTTTTTTCATTTTGGAACTACCTCAAGATTCAGGAGACTGCAACAACAACAATGAACAACACTAAGAGACAATATGACTAAAATAACTACTAAATAAATACAGGGAATCAGAACCAGGGAGGAGGCGTAATATTAAGATTTGGTTTTGGTTTTTTTAAATACATAAATTCTACTTGGGCCACCAATTTCCCTCCTTCCTTCCCAGGTCAGAGAATTAAATATTAACGGAGAGCGGAAATAGGAGTGGAGCGGGCACCATGGAATTGGGGTTGTATTTCCTTTCCCACGCACACAGCACACCAATATCTTTCATATTAATTTAGGAAAATTGGGAAAAAGAATTTTGTACGCTTTATGCACACATTGATAAATAGCTTGTACTTAGTGTACTTAGTCTATGTTCAATTCACAGCAATTGAACTGTACCAACTAAATTTACAAATATTGAACTACGCAGATAAACATAGTTACACAGACAGACATAGAATACTTTGTTGAATGAAAATGAAGGGAAAAAAATTTCTAGAATTAGAAAGAACCAATCTTACAGTTATGAAAGAAGAAGAAAAAATTTTTCAATTTGATTGATGCACGAACAATATATAATTTAGTCTGTCCATCTCTCTCTTTAATTTCTTATATTGTTACTGCTTCTGTTGCGAAAGGTTATGAGAAGGAATTTGTTAAATGCTCCTTCATTTTCATATTTTATTCTTTGAAGATAATTATACACTTTGCTTTATTGGCTTTGAATTAGCTCATGTGTCATTTCTAGTTTTCCTTTTAATTTATTATTTATTTAGGGTATTGATGATTCTTTATTATTTTTTTCAGGATTTTAGACTATTGATTTAAGAAAGGTTTCATGACAAATTATTTACATAATAAATTAAATTACCTTACATTTTCTTAAAAAAATAAAAATCAGACCAGAACACACACACAGTGTAAAGAGAAGATAAGAAAAAAATGTTGAAGAAAAGAATAAAATAAATATCCAGTTCTACGACCGATATTTAGATTATAATGTCAGAAGAGTCTTGAATAGCTTTTACAGATCACTAGTTCAAGTTATAGGTGTTGTTTCTCTCTCGTACTCCGATGACAACGCCAGTACCGTTCGCCTACCTACGCGGCGGCACCTCTAACCCACCCTCACATTCCTTGCCATCTCGGTAACATAAAATTCTCGTTGTGTGTACGGACACTACCAGTTACTCATCACTGTCGACTTTAACTCATACAAGAATTTAAGTACTGTTGAACACAAAACCTTCAATACACAGTGTGTAAAAAAATGAGAAGTCGTGTAAATAGGTTAAATTCTCACATCTACACGACTCATCACACAAATGGTTTTTCTCTGTCTACATTTTTTTTTTGGAATATTTGTTAAGAAATGTATCGAACAACCAGAATCCAAGAATGCTATAAATAAAAAACAATACAAGATTGTTAGAAAAGTAAGCTCAGTATGAGGAAGTTCTTCGATGATTCGCTCTAGCATTCTTTTCCCCTCCACTTCGTTCATTGATATAAACGGTGCAGTGAATAGAAGGCATTCGTATCAAAGAAGAAAAAAAAGAAAGGGAAAACAAACAAAAAAAAAAATTTTACTAGAGCAGATTTATTTTTATAGTGCGAGTGTAAAGAAAGTTTGGTGTGTGTGTGTGTGTGTGTGTCTGTCCCAATGGTCGTGTGATTTTGATAAGGGTGAGTGTGGTTTTTATTTAGGGCTACTAACAATTGACATACACACATGAATTGAAAAACAATACAAGTACAACAACAAAGATAAATTTAGAAGCAATTCCTACGTCAATGCTGGAAATAAAGCTACATCCAATAAACCATACATCTTATAAATACATTTCCATTGTTCTGTAGTGGGAAACCAAACCTATTATTAGCCCACCCCCCAGTATATTGTTCGTCGCCCTAGGATTTACCAAAAAATGCAACTTCTTAAAAACTCTATCAGACATACAGGAGAAGCATGTGTTTGTTTTTCTCGGGCTCTGTTACTTCCGGTGTATATTATATACACATATTCTTTCCTGATATCACAGTTTCCCGTAAAACAACAATCACATATATGTAAACATAGTTAGAGTTAGCAAACATGCAACAGTTATGATATTCTTTGTCAAAAAATCCGACTATTTATTGATTGCTGACAACGACATTCAATATATCTTCGATGATGACTTTATATTGCGTATGTGTATGTGGATTTGTTTTTGTCAGAATAGGCAATTGATTGTTTTCCCGTTCTTTCCATGTATAATCTAGAATTGCTGGATTGAAAAGTGTATATATATATGGTCGTGGCTGCAACTATTAGAGTTAGCGTTGTTTTTGGTTGCCATAATCATGTGCAATTTTGGGTGTATCCCACCAATACCCAACCAAAATGATGTATGTATGGGATGAATAAGAATTGAGTTTAATATTGTTTGATATAATTCAATTGAGTTTTGTCATTAGAAGTTTGTTTGAACCTACCAGTATCTAGAAGGAGTGCTGGTGGTGGTGTTGGTCGCCAAAACTGGATTTTTGTAAAACGTACACGAATCATTACCAATGGTCCAAAAAAAATTCCACACAACCACCCACGTAAACATATATAACAATGATACCACAACTCAAACTATGAAAGTATTCAAACGACATCTCTTCAAAGGGAAACCAAAGATTATAGAAAATACAGAATTCCACCATGAATATTCCATAAGGCCAGATACATTTGCATTCAAAGTGCCGACATCACAAAAGAAATTGAATCCGCTCCAAGCAATCTATCGATATGCCACGAACTTCCCTTTTGAAGGAACTCCCGATGCATTATACAAGTCATTTCCCATGACAAATTCATCCAGATTGTCGAAATTCAATCATAGGCCTAAACGTGTGAAGATGACGACCGGTGATTTCATTGAAGATTCGTTGTACCATCCCAAATACGGGTATTTTTCCCAGCAGGTTGAGATTTATCAGTCGGAAACACCGTTTGATTATAATAATATTGAAGATATCGATGATTTCATGGAAAACTGGAGTAAGTCTTATGAGAGATACGAGAAGGATGCCTCTAATGCCGGACCAGCACCTTCATTGCCGGCATCTAAAGCAACATCATCCAAATTCGCTGCTTTGGCACATCTGATTCAAGAGCAGGATAAACAAGTAGCGACTTCGGGGTATAGAAAGTCCTTGCAATTGTGGCATACCCCGACTGAGTTGTTCCATCCATACTACGGGGAAGCATTGGCTAGGTATATATTGGTCAACTACAAGCTCAACACCTACCCATACAACGATTTAATCATTTACGAAATGGGTGGTGGTAATGGTACCCTCATGTGTGATATCTTGAACTATATCCGTAAGAACCACCCGGAAATCTATGAAAGAACCCATTACAGGATCATTGAAATTTCCAGTCAGTTGGCCAATAAACAAATGAAACAGGCGTTAGACAATAAGCTAACATCTCGTGGATTGGATACTGCGAAATTGGAGATCTA
>JANIWD010000012.1:0-177259 GCA_030557875.1 Candida neerlandica
TATTGAACGCGAGTCCCAATCGGGTATTCCGTCCTCCATGGTCATTTAATCAGGTACAACATAGTGAGTATGAACATACTAAGGATTTTCTAACTGAAATACATCCTTGGGATTGTGAAAATAGCCTTATACGGTGGTACATTGATCCAGAGTGCCATTCTATATATATGCTTGTTGGAGAACAAAGAAACTACAACTTTTCTTGTGTATGCAAGGAACTATATTAGGCAAGAGTTACGTAACTTATAGATATTATTTTTTGAGACAAACGTTTCACTTGAATGACTATGATTCAATAAAATAAAATAAAACAAAAACGAAAGCAAGAAAGAAAGACAGAAAGAAAACTCCGAGATAAATGTAGAGAGATCTCTGGGGTTACCTTTTCTAATCTCCATACAATTCAACACATTTGGCCAATGAGATGCAAATAAATTCCGAGGAGCGTCTCGTTATTTTTTCTTTACTGCCTGAAAAAAAAAATATTCCTTCCACCCGCACATGTGTGAGACGCACACCACCTCCACGACTCGGCCCTAGGAATTGAAAGAGAGAGTACCAACGGTTTACAAGAAGGAAGGAAACAAAGAGAGAAAGAACTAAAAAAAAAATTGTTGGAAATTTTCACCACCCATAAAAAAAAGAAGAAAAATCTTTTTCCTTTATATCTTTTCTTAATCAATCCTTATCAATTAACACAGAACAGAAAATGTCCGTTGAAGATTTGAAACAAGTTGTCTCTAAATTGCAAGAAAGAATCCAAGAATTGGAAAAAAAAGCTGGTATCATTCCTGATGTTCCAAAATCAATCCGTATGGTTTTGATTGGTCCTCCAGGTGCTGGTAAAGGTACCCAAGCTCCAAACTTGAAAGAAAAATTCTGTGCTTGTCATTTGGCCACTGGTGATATGTTGAGAGCCCAAGTTGCTGCTAAGACCGCTTTGGGTGTCGAAGCTAAGAAAATCATGGACCAAGGTGGTTTGGTCAGTGATGAAATCATGGTTAACATGATTAAATCCGAATTGGAAAACAACAAAGAATGTACCAACGGTTTCATCTTGGATGGTTTCCCAAGAACTATCCCACAAGCTGAAAAATTGGACTCCATGTTGAAAGAAAGAAAAACTCCATTGCAAAATGCCGTTGAATTGAAGGTTGATGACGATTTATTGGTTGCTAGAATTACCGGTAGATTGGTCCACCCAGCTTCTGGTAGATCTTACCACAAATTGTTCAACCCACCAAAGAAAGATATGACTGATGATATCACTGGTGAAGCTTTAGTTCAAAGATCTGATGATAACGAAGCCGCTTTGACCAAGAGATTGGTTAACTACCACAAACAAACCGAACCAATCGTCGCTTACTACCAAAAGACTGGTATCTGGTCTGGTGTTGATGCTTCCCAAAAACCAACTAAAGTCTGGTCTGACATCTTGAAATGTTTAGGTCAATAAGTATAGAGGAATAGTGACAGTATTTTTGTTCTTCTACTTCAAAAAAAAAAGTTTTACTTTTCTTGTACCTATTTTGATAATACAAGTATATATTTTGTAAATACATATGTATTCTAGATCCTTTCACGTTTAACATGAACATTTAAATCTTCATCAGCAGATCTCTTTTTGTTCGACTCGTTGAAACAAGATATGTGAATAATTTTTCTGCTATTTTTGCCTTCTCCGGGTTGTCGAATACAACCGTCCCAAACCCATTCTCCGATCTCATCGTTGTATGTTGCCTTCACTTGCTCTCGACAAATCAAACATTTATTATTCATATTCTTTTCTGTAGATGGAACAACCACATAGGAAGATGTGATCAAATTAGCTCCAGCACTGCCAGCACCATTCCCACCAGCATCCTGTCCGAAATCTGGCAATTTCATATCTGTGGAATATTCCAATAAATCGTTTTCGTGGAAATGAACCCATTCATAATCATCCACATACCAATTCCTCGACTGCACGTTGCTTCCTTTGGTGGACAATTTCTTGTTGATTCTGAAATGCCAATCTAAATGCAATCTTTTTTTGGTAGAGCCTTCTTGATCAGTGGTGAACCTTTTCCCACATATAGAACATTTGGATGACTTAGCATCGTATAATAAATCACGTAATTTGGAACTAGGTTTGTTATTCTTAATGAAATCTTGTAAGTTTGTGAAGGCAGATTTGCTCACTTTGATCATTTCTGTGAACTTTAATTTGTCATAATCAGATCTTTGAATTGAACTGCTAGATAATAAGAGATCTTCTAAAGAGCCATTAGGGTTGAATTCGTTACTTGATGGAGTGAATTTTGTTTGTGGAAACACTAATGTGTACACTGGTTTTGAACCAGGAATTGGTTCTTGTTCTTTCTTCACTAAACCCGAAAGAATCAAATCTTCGAAAATTTGGAATACTGGGTTTGCCTTTGGTGTTGGAGGAAGTGATGTTGGTCCTGGTGTTGCCGATGGGGTTGCAGATGGAGTGGCGCCTCTAGATGACGACGACGACTGTTCTTGTTCTTTCATTGATTGTAATTGATTTTGGATAGCTCCTAGTTCATCTGCATTCATTACTCGTGTTGATAACATCAGTTTCAATTGATTTAATCCCTTGAGTCTCTCTGCTTGTTTCGAATTTGGATTATGTCTTAGTTTATTCTCAAAAATTGCTATCAATTGGTTTGTATCATTGATGAGTGATTGTTGCGATGGCCCCCCTCCAGTTGATTGCTTTGGATATCCTGCTTTTTTCAAGAATGAATCTATTTTGTCCAATTGGGATTTAGGAAATAATGGGACGTCTGTACCTCTGGTCTTGGTGACTTTCCAAGTCTCAAACAAATTTACTAATCGATTACGAATCGCATCGTTGACCAATTGGAAAACATGGGAGAACAAGTTGAATATCTCATCACCAATCAATATATTATATGGGTTTCCCTTTGCTTTGCATATAGAGTCTAATAAGTATAATGCATATAGTTTTTGATCTGGAATGCTCTTATAAATCCTCTGTGAAATCAAATCAATAATGCCATCGGCATAATCTGGATTCTCTTTGGCAATTACTGTCAAATGATCAATAATCGGACGTGAATTAAATGTTAATTCAGACAAGCTCTGTTTGTATGCATCTAGTATTTCTGACATAGTATCGTAAGATGTCAGGGTCGTATCAACAAATTGATGTAGTTAGAATGATATTGTATTGGGTTTTTATTTTTTTGACTACCATTTTTTCAGTTTCACCAAATTCAGTCTTCTTTTTTTTTTTCTACTGCAAGTTTGGTCGTGCAGGTCCGTTCAAGAAAATGGCATATTTCAACATGAAAACCACCCAGAGAGATAGTACCTGGAAAATTACTAAACAGATGTCTAATGATGTTGCTTGATAGAGCTATTACTAAATGTACTCCTGTAATGACTACTAACTAGTGGGGAGAGACAACGATATCATATTGTCAAGTATTACAGTGTCCTCGATAACATTAGTAGTAATAGGTAGTAATATTCAACTAAAGAAAAAACACAAGTGTACCTCATGACTTTCTTCATTTTTTTTCCTCTCTATTTACTGTCATAACAATACATTACCACAATCAATGAACCACCACGTTATTCAAATCCCACTTTCCGAATTAAGTATTTTTTTTATTTGTTTCCTTAAGCGCGGTGTGAAAAAAAAAAATTGTAGTAGCCATTTCTTATTGCTTCAATATTTCTGACTCTTTGATTGTTTCTCACTGTGGAAAAAAAAAAGAAAATTTTTTCTCCCCTTTTTCCAATTCTTTTTTTCTACTTTCAATATAGATTCAGACCAAGCAATTTTTCTGTTTGATAAAATCCCATCCAGTACATAGATAACAATGTCTCCATCTGCTCACTCATCATCCGATAAAAAACAATCTGCTTTGGCTAGAGTCTTGGGTTCTGCCACTGCTGGTATTGCTGAAATTGGTGTTTTCCACCCAGTCGATACCATCTCCAAGAGATTAATGTCCAACCACACTAAAGTCACTAACTTGCACCAATTAAACGAAGTTATTTTCAGAGACCAAGCTGCTAAACCACTTGGAAAACGTTTGTTCACCTTGTTCCCAGGTTTGGGTTATGCTGCTTGTTACAAAATCTTGCAAAGAGTTTATAAATATGGTGGTCAACCTTTTGCTAACGAATTCTTGACCAAAAACTTCAAAGACTCCTATGATTCTGCATTTGGTTCTAAGAACGGTAAGGCATTGTTGAGTGCTACTGCCGGTTCTTTGATTGGTATTGGTGAAGTTGTTTTGTTGCCATTGGATGTCTTGAAAATCAAACGTCAAACTAACCCAGAATCTTTCCGTGGTAGAGGTTTCTTGAAAATCATCCAAGATGAAGGTTTTGGTTTATACAGAGGTTGGGGTTGGACCATGGCCAGAAATGCTCCAGGTTCTTTCGCTTTGTTTGGTGGTAACTCCTTTGCTAAGGAATATATCTTTGGTTTGAAAGATTACTCCCAAGCCACTTGGACTCAAAACTTTGTTACTTCCATCTTTGGTGCCAGTGCGTCTTTGATTGTCTCTGCTCCATTGGATGTCATCAAGACCAGAATTCAAAACAGAAACTTTGAAAATCCAGAATCTGGTGTCACTATCTTGAAAAACATGTTCAAAAATGAAGGTATCACCGCTTTCTTTAAAGGTTTGACTCCTAAATTGTTGACCACTGGTCCTAAATTGGTTTTCTCCTTTGCCTTGGCTCAATCTTTGATTCCAGCTTTTGACAAATTGTTAACCAAATAAGTTGACTAAGCAGTAACTTGTTTTCGAAAAAAAGACGAGGGTCGAGTCTTGGAAGAAGAGCCTTCTTGTACATAGATAGAAAGAATAGGTTGTTTAGTTCTTCACATATAGAATTTTATATTATTATTATTATTATTATTATTATTATTATTATTATTATTATTATTATTATTATTATTATTATTATTATTATTATTATTATTATTATTATTATTATTATTAACATTAGCATTTTGAAAAAGAAAATAATCCGGAGCAATTGAAAGAGTAGTTAGATTGCGTAAGATCTTGTGAAATCAAATACCCACAGTTTCTTTTGCAATATTGTGGATAAATTTCGGAGAATAGTTGTTCCAATCAAGAAACAGAAAGCAAAATATTATCTGCTACAAGTGAAGAAAAACTGTGCAAAAAAAAAAGAAAAAGAAATGGTGTATTTCTGTTGGCCCTTTGATGTTGCAAACTGTGAGTTTATGTATCTTAGTCCTCGGTTTAACTGTTTGTCTCGGATCATCATAGGAACACTTTCGCACCGGAACATAAAAACAAAAAAAAAAGCAATGCATGATGGGTTAAATTTCTGTCCCAGTGCAACGTGGAGAAGAAACAGCACAACAGAAAAAGGCTGACAAATATCAAATCCCATTGCTACTGCAATATTAACCAACTCTTCATGGAAACACTATAAATTCATCCATCCTTTCCCCATCATAATTATTCCGAACACTTGTTTTTGAATGCTGTTCTAAACCACTAACAACCAATACCAAAAGTTACATAATATCACTTGGATATTACTTGTTGCCATAGCTAACTACCGGTTTACGCATTAGTCATATTTTGCCACATATATTCAAATCTCATATACACACACACACATACACACACACATACACAAAATGAAGTTCGTCACTTGGTTCATATACTTTATCAAGATAAATTTCCTTCTGATGGTGCTTAATGGTTCCAGAAACCCTTCTATCTCACTACAATATATCCAAAGTCCTATCTTTGAACAACCAATAGACTGTACTTGTGATTGTACTGTTGAAGATGACTTATTTGCTGATGAACTGATGTGGTCGAATAACGTCACAACAGATTCTCCAATAATATCCAATCAAGAAAAAGAAGATGTGATTCTTGCTTAGTCACTTTCTTGTCAGTTGGTTCTGTTGATTAATTATTATAATACACTCTCATTCATACACTTCTAATTCTGTTCTTGTATAGATAAAAGGATCTTGTGTCCTCTTTTCCTTCAATTTTTTTTTTCATATTTATTCCTCATATATATATATATATATATTATATAGACAATGCATAAAATACTTACTTATATCAGTATTTCATTTATTCCGAAATTGTCGTAGATACCCAATTTCTTCAAATTTGGTAATTCCACAGTCCATCTCTTTCTTGTCATAATTCTATCCAAGTCATTAATACTATGCTTATCGTCTAACAAACACAATCGAAAAACAGCTTCTAATTTACATTGTTCACGGGAAATTTTCTCAGCCATTCTTTCCCGTAATCCACCATTTATGTTGGATATATTCATAGCGTTCTTTAAGAGGTTCTTAGAATTATTGAATAGCACTTCTTGATTGTCCACTGATGCTGGGTAATTCATTATCTGACTTCTTTGTACTTCTATATCAGCTCTAGCAATAATTATTCCACATAGTTGGGCTACCAAACTTCCCAAATCTTCCAGTTGCAAGTTATTCTTTCTTTGATCTTGCATTTTGTTGTTGACCAATTCTTGTGCTTTCTTAAGCATATTATTTTGAAATGTCAATACCTTCCAAAACGTTTCTTTATCAGATTCAGTTCCTTGCTGATTTATTGTGGCCAAGTTTATATCATTTCTATCTAACAACGATTGTAAATTATCAGATGCAACCATGTATTTTTCAGGAACATCGGCAGCTATCTCTTGTTCATTTATCCATAAATCTATCACTTGTAAAATATCTGTCTCTGTTAATGCCACGATATTTAATTTTAGTAATTTCAACTCATTGATATCACTCAAGGTTATATTACTCAACATGTCTGTCACGGGTGCCGAGTCACTGTATTTTTCAATTAACAATTGTGAAATTTGATCATTTATTTCAAGCAAAGGAGCAACCAATTCGTTGATTGACGGTATCAAGTCGTTAGAAGGAGCATTTTCGTAAATAGACTGGATCAACTTGTAAGATGACAATAAAGTTTCAAATAAATCTGTAGGTTGAACAATTTCATCACTGATAAATTCCTCTTGTGTTGCCTCATTGTTATTATTGTTGGATTTTGAACTATTGGTGGTGATACTTCCTGATTCACTGTCAATATTCTCCAAATCCTGGACAAATTTTTGTAAATCTTCAGTTTGCTGTACCAACAAGTTCTGGAAAACCTCCAGGATCTTTTTGTATACATTCACCAATTCCCCAATGTCAACTTCCTCATCTTCCAGATGCACTTCCATCCATTCAAGATAGACAATGGCGTAATTGTATAATAAATCCTTCAGATCCTGTCCCAGTTGTTGTGATCTTTTCAAACTCTCTTCATATACGTTAATAATTTGATCTATGTTCTGGATCACAGCCAATGGTCCATTTTCTGTAAATACATCATGGTTATGCGGTATTTTCTTGACAATCTGATAAACATGCAACAACAATCTTGCAGCATTATAGTATGCATCCCGTAAACTATTATCCAATATACTTGCTTGTATATAACTAGCATATGCTTTATCAAAGAATCGCAAACTTTTGGCCAAATTGGATCCCAACCATCTATCCCCAGACTCTTCGTCCATTGAACCTTGTTCCAAGAATTCACTAGCAGTGGCTGGTGTGGTAGATTTACTGGAATCAGCTTTTTTGGATAACCTTGGTAACCTCATGTTATTCTATTTTTCTTGTCGTATAACTTGAAATGATGTACGGCAGTGATAATATGTGAAGAAGGTCCTGACATTTTTTTTTCTTTTCATTTCCATATTTCCATATAATAATGAAAATTGTTTGTTTTTGGACGTGTCTGCGGCTTTTCTGTACATGAAAAAAAAAGATACGTAAATAAATAAATAAATAAAAACCAATAAAATCAAGGCACAGATTTCTCCCATTCGTGCTCCCTTTGAAACACCTGTTTCATCAATATTTCTCGTTACTGACATGGTTCATGCAGCAAAGTCTCCCCAGATTATCAAATCCAACGAGCCGTTATCGAGCATTCCATTAGTGCTGAAAATAAGAGATCCCGACAACTCTGGTATTCTCACAGCCACATATCAATATGATATTCCTGTTATTATTCTCCGTGTCCGATATTGGGAAGATGCATTAAGTGGCATAGTTGTTTTCACGGATCTCAGCAAGTTGGTTACAAGAACTGCCATGCTGGCAGGAAAGGTTCCTTTCCAAATAGCAAAAGCAACATACGGAATAGAAACCAATGAACTTCCCAAAGACATGTTATTTAACACCTCAATCACTAGTGATCAATATGAAAAATTGATTTTGGATATGGCGGGAAACGATATGTTATCCAATCATGGTTTTATTCTTGCAAGATTGAATTTCGATTTAAAGATAACCTGTCGAAAATACATGGAAGGGTTTTTCAACCATGCTAAACTAGTTGATAAAGATAATATTGGTGAAGTTTTCGATGGGTTTGAGTATCAAATTCTGCACATGTTATATCGAATGAAGAATTTTGTTACACCGGAAACCTACAGGGAATTACGATCTAGTTATGGCTTTAGTTTATTTGAGATACAGAAGAAAGACGTACAAAAGAATCATATTGAAGTGGAAAGTCAAATACCAGAGTATAAGAGACAGCGGTTGAACAATAATCCTGGTGGTTCATCCAAATCTATCGTTAATAAACTGCCACATGATCGTCAAATGGTGAGTTCTGCTAGAAAGGCGAGCCAACAATCAAGTCAAGAGTTTGATGGTATTGGTACTGATTATGAATTGACATCTACTCCTACACCTTCCAGAAAGGCAGGTCATGACTTGAATAACAAACATAATACTAGGGCTACATTAGTCAAGACATTGCCTGTGTCAGTAGCTAAACAATTACCTGAATCCATCTCAACACCATTAAATATGGACAGTCCTGCAAACAAAATTCAAAATGTAAAACCAATCACTAGTCGTTCAACTGGAACTAATTTACTTTTTAAGCAAGTTAAATGTTCTGGTCAGATCCCAAATAGTTCCAATACTTTTTTTAGAGACGTAAACTCACCTAGTCAGTCTCCGAATAGTGTCAAAAATGCCTGCAAATTTCTAGTACCTCGTATTCGGAGCCAAAGCCAAAGCCAAAGCCAAAGTCAACGCCTGAGCCAAAGTCAAGTCCAAAGCCAAAGTCAAATCCAAAGTCAAATCCAAAGTCAAAGTGAAAGCCAAAAACAGAGTCCAAACCAGAACCAGAACCAGAACCAGAGTGAACTGGAATCCAATAATCGATCTGACGTCGAACATGAGTATTCAATTATCCTGCTGTCTCCAAGATCAGCTCAACTTGACTACACAGAAGCGGAAGCGGATGTAACAGTTGACTCGGATTGGCAGGCAGCTACACTGCAGTATTTGAGCTGCGCCAAAGAAAAGGAAAGAGACAGAGGTGATCTCCATATTAAGGAATTGGTACTTTTGGATTCCGTTGATGAAAATGATTCGTTTAATTTACGTAATATTGTGGTTTCGGGTATCCATGGTTTCTCGTATCCAGTGACTACACCATATAGACAGAGTATGAAAGTTAGACCAATCAAGATCTTCGCTTGCGATATGAATAATAGAAACTTGAAAATTGTATTAGAGATTGGAAATGAAGAAGAGCTTTGCTCGTTTTACGATCTCCTCGATACAAGCATAGATGAGTCCCAAGTCAAAAATATTATATTAAAATTGTGCGGATTAGTTGATGATCAAAAACCCATTACAATCAAGATAACCAGAAGGTTCCGTCGTTTGTCCGGAAGCTATAGGTTTGCCTATTGGACATGTTCCTCTTCTTTAGATAGTCTTTTAAGTTAGTTATTACCAAATATATTTATTTTCTACAATTAATAATAATGTCAGATCTTCCATTACCTCTTTCATTCGTATTTCATTTTTTTTTTTTAAAATGTGCCAAAATATATATTATATTAAATTACATGAAACAAAAGTTTTACAATTAGATGTAACCGATTCTGTTAGCAATATCCAAAGCATCGAAATCAGAAGTTAATCTGATGTAAGCTTTCTTGGTACCGTTAGGTCTGATCAAAGTGTTAACGTATTCGGCTTCAACATCATACAATTCTTTAACGGCAGATTTAATTTGGTGTTTGTTGGCTTTAATGTCAACTTGGAAAACTAAAGTGTTACCATCTTCAACTTTCTTCATAGCGGTTTCAGAAGCAATTGGAGCAACAATGACTTTGTAGGCATCCAATCTGTTGTAGTGAGGAACTGATTTTCTTTGGTATTTTGGTTGTCTAGTTAATTTTAAAGTTTTTGGTAATCTGAAAGTAGTGGAGGTTCTGACTTTAAGAGCCTTCTTTCCGTTAACACCTTTTAAAGCGGCTTTCTTAGCAGCTGAAGCTTTAGTAGTTGCTATAATAAAAAAAGAAATGTTAGTAAAACATGTTATTCATAAACAAGGATATCCTCCTTTTTTTGGAAATAATTTACAAGGGAATGTCAAACATGGAGTTCATATTCTGTCTAGTTTCGTTATTTTATTTGTGCCGATGCCCTTGTTTTTTGTTTAGATGGAAAATTGAAATCGTGAATTCAATTATTTTATGATCGATTATTACTTCTAGTTGAATCTCTCAAAATGGTATTATCTGGTATGTCCATTTATGTACTTGTTTTCTTTCGTAGTTGGTATCCCATCTCTTTCAATCTTCTTCAAATTTCATGATTGGACAACTCATCTGATGATATATATTTTTCCCTTTCATTTAAATTAATTCACATATATGACTCCTCCTGTGTTTTGACTATTTGGTATCCTTCATTATTTCCGTTTACATGGTGGTAGTTTGAACATACGAGCCATTATTGATATTCTATGATGTACACTATTATGAAAGAATTAAAAAATTTCACTAATAAAATTTACTTTTTCTCTTTTCTCACGATTCTTCGCACTCCCCCCAGTATGGCGCAAAGTGCAAATTTTGGGTATCAACTTGTACAGTTTTTCTCGTTTATGTACCAACTCGCACGACTAATACAGGTTTTTCCTCACGTGCAAGTAATATTTGCTTAGGGTTGCAACCCTAACACAGCTAACTTACTCAAAAAAAAAAAAAGAATAACATTAGTAGTTTCTAGATTTTCTATTTGAACTTACCAGAATATATAGATATATACAAGAAATATGGTGCAGTATAAATGGCAATTTGCCATGATTTGGGACCACAAATGAATGAATGAATGAATGAATGTAGTAGATCTTCCATCTCTCTCTCTCTTTCCTTGCCTTCTTACAAACGACGCAATTTCTTTGGTCTGTCACCACCGAATTTCAAGATAGTTGCATCACTGATTCTGACAATGTTATTCTTGATCTGGGACCCTTCTTTACCCAATAATGCAGCTTGGAAGGCTTCTCTACCTTTACCAAAGTTCTTCAACACTAACTCGATCTTATCATGAGGACCCACATAGTTTCTATCGGCGATAGTCTTGAACATCTTACTGGCAACTTGGAAACCAGCTTCGTATTCTTGTCTTTGGGATTTTCTGAACCCTAATTGACCTGCAGTAACACTGTATTTGACTTTATGTGGTAAATTCAAATAATATAACACTTGGTCGTTATATGGCAAGTCTTTGTTTTTCTTCATAAAGTCCAAATCTTCAACCACAGCAACAAACGTACATCTAGTATTATGTCTGTTGAATGTAGCGTATAATTTCCATAATACGACACTTTCATTGAGTGAATTTCTATTCTTTTTATTTATCAGCAGACTGGTAAAAGCTGGAGAATTTTGTTTCTGAATAGTTGGTGCTTGCACATTGGATGTGATTGGTGATGTGGTAAATAATCTGGCCATTAATGGTGCAGTTGGCTTGGCACATTGTTTTGACATGATAGAAGAGGCAACAGCCGGTCTTCCAAGAGCCAATCTATTTAAGCTGGAAAACATCTCGCTGGTGTGTAATATGTAAATAGATGAACTATTACGGTTGACCAATTAGACTAAGTAGATGGTTTCTGATATTCGCATGTTGAAAATTTTCGAATGAGTAGGTAAAAATCAACAGTCGTGCGCATTGGTCAGAATCGTGATTTGTATAAGTAACAAACAGTTGTTTGGTAAAGACATCAATCAGAAGACCTTATGAGTTCATTTGATTTCACCAACAAGAATAAAAAGTAGCTAATAACTAATGGTACTTATAAACGGTTAACGTTAATACTGATTTTCTGTCCATGTATTTCCTTTATATTTTGTAATAAATTTACTTCAAATCTAAATTAAAAAAAAAGATATACAGAAATAAATCATCAACGACATAGTCTTAATGAACAAACAAACCATACTGTAACCAGCATTTAGCTTCAATCATCTTTGGGAAAATGCAATTCCCGATTATCTCTAATTCGTTAAAATCATTGTTGGTGATATTTAGATTTACATTTAAAAACCTGGGACCCCGAATATGACGCCAAAATAATCTACTAACCAGGTAGCACATCATTAACAATTTCAACCTGCCAACATGCATTACTACATTACCCCCAATTATAGGTTACTGCGTCATTCTTTTTATCTATCTTGGTCGAAGATAACTAAATTCTAGGTAGTTTCAGGATAGACGATAGATTTGTGCTGTTTGTTACTGAACTATAAACAACAACGTGGGCAATGACAGTGATTGATACATAAAAAGCACAAAGTCATGAAGAGAGAGATAGAGGATACTTGAATGTGTTTGATGTATTTCAAAGTTGAAATGTTTTCTGATTGTTTTGACAAGATTCAATTACGCGTCTCGCCTTAAAACCACTGGCTAAATTCTTTTTTTTTTTTGCAGCCCCATTATCTACACCTCGTGGTAACGGAAATTTTTGATTTACAACGCAAAAATATCCGAATAAACAATGACTACAGTTGTAAACCATTGTAAAACCATTATAAAACCATTGTAAACCATTGTTTGCCCTTCTGTTTTTTGACGTAGTAGATGATCCGCTTGTTCAAGTGAAACAGTTATACCACATGGTCCCTTGCAAAAAAAATTGAGATAACAACGATGAGGAAGAAAAGCTTAAACAACGTGTTGTTATTGTTTTGCCCTTGTTATCATTTGGCAACTCACACTCTCACTTAATAATTTGTCACCATATAAATATGAGTCGAATTCAACAGGAGGAAGATGTTTCCCTTATATTTTGAAGATACTATTGTTATGGGTACAAAAGAAAACAACTATAGACAATCATGAACTTTAGAGCTCTAGTTTCATTGTTAATTATTTTCAATTATTCAACAGCCTTATCTCCTACAAACGGCTATGCTCCAGGTAATGTGTCATGTCCAGGGGACCAATTAACTAGATCGGGTTCAGATGGTATCAACTCCAATGAGCAAGCATACATCAATGCAAGATACGCATTAGCCAAACAAGCTTTGGCAACATTCTTAAAACGTGCAAATTTGACAAACGTTGATGTCGATTCTTTCTTGGATTCAGCTGACCCAACTATTGGTATTGCAATTAGTGGTGGTGGATATAGATCTATGTTGACAGGTGCTGGTCAAATTAGTGCTTTGGATTCAAGAACTGGTAGCGAAAATCCGGTTTTGGAAGGTTTATTACAAGCATCAAGTTATGTTGCAGGGTTATCGGGTGGCGCTTGGTTGGTTGGAAGTCTTGCCAGTAATGACTTCAGATCAGTTGACGATATTTTATCTAAAGGTGACATTTGGGATCTCAGTAATTCAATAATAAGTTACTATGGTATCACCCATCCTATCAAGCAACTAGAAGAGTGGACTAATATTGGTCAACAAGTTTCAAGTAAATCTAATGCTGGATTTGATGTAAGTTTGACAGATATCTATGGAAGATTATTGAGCTATCCGTTATTGACTACTTCATTAGAGACTGACGGAGATGCCTTCTTGTGGTCGGATATAACTTCAACTTCGGGATTTCAAAACTATGAAGTACCATACCCGATTTTGGTAAGTGATGCAAGAGAACCAGGATCTAAAGTAGTTAACAGCAATTCAACAATCATAGAATTGACTCCCTATGAGTTTGGTTCTTGGGACCCAAGTTTGAATAATTTTGTCGACACCAGATACTTGGGTACCAATATTGAGAATGGTTACCCAAGAGACAGCAATACTTGTGTTAACGGGTTTGACAATGTCGGATTCTTCATGGGCTCGTCATCTTCACTTTTCAATCAAGTCGCTCTGTCCATTTCAACTTCAGATCTTCCTTCGATTTTCCAAGATTTGGTTAATAATATTTTAGTCAATCCAATCTATCAATCAAACGTCGATATTGCTGCTTATAACCCAAATCCATTTTATAAGACAGAAAATCCAGATACTGAAATATCAAAGTCTACCACGCTTTACTTGGCTGATGGAGGGGAAGATGGTCAAAACATTCCTTTGTTGCCATTGGTCCACAGAAAAATGAGTGTTGTATTCGCTTTTGATAACTCCAAGGATACATCTAATACTTGGCCCGATGGAACTTCTTTGATTGCAACTTATGAGAGACAATTTTCACAACAAGGTACTGGGTACGCATTTCCTTACGTTCCAGATCAATACACTTTCCGTAACTTGAATTTAACAAGTCGTCCAACTTTCTTTGGATGTGATGCCAAGAACTTGTCTACTTTAACTGATGACATTTACGATGTTCCTTTAGTTATTTACACTGCAAATCGTCCATTTAGCTATTGGTCCAACACTTCGACTTTCAAATTAAGCTATAGTGCCGAAGAAAAACAAGAAATGATTTCAAACGGATATGAAATAGCTAGTAGAAAAAATGGTACTTTGGATGATGAATGGGCAACTTGTGTTGCATGTGCCATTATTAGAAGAGAGCAAGAAAAACAAGGGATTGAACAATCTGAACAGTGTAAAAGATGCTTTGAGAATTACTGTTGGGATGGAACCATCTATACCGGAGAATCTTTAGGTGATAACTTTAGCGATGAAGGGTTGACAGAAAGTGCGGATGAATATAATCTGCAAAATGTTGCTGGTATAAATGATGGAGGTACTCTGATATTCAAGAAAAAATAACCCTGAAAATTGATTTTGTGTTTGATTGAAAAGAAACTGTTTTTTTATATATATATATAGATTTGTAGTAAACAGTAAAAATAAAATAAAATAAAAAAGTAATAGCTATACACCAAGTGGATGTGATTTTCCTCTGCATGTTCCACGATTTGCGTAGCAAGATATTTCAGTTGTTGACGTTGATGGTGGTGATGATGATGTATGCATCTACGGAAAACAACCGAAATTCCGCTTAAACAAGGTCACAATAAGAGAAATGTTCTGGTGGACCCTAAATACCTACAACAAATAGGAAAAAAACAAATTGTTACTCCACTTACTTTACTTTACACGCAAGTTTTATCCTCGAGGAAACGTTGATTATATCAATACGGATGTATATTGCATGATTGCCTGACTCATGATGTGTTCTCCCACCTGGTTCTTCTACCTTCTAATGATTACCGTAGACATGAGAATTTGTGAGTTGTAGGAAATCACTTGCAGTATTTCTTGGAAGGAAATGGACAACCACAGCACGGAATTATAAAAGCATCATTTCCATTGAACCAACCAATAGAACAATGGATATATTCCAAATTATTTTTTCTGAAGAATGAAATAAAACACTCGGACGCTAGGAAAGATATTAGTTTATACCGATGATCTTTGATGACGTCGATCAAATTCCTATCCGAAACACTAAACAAATATATAAGTGTTCTTAAATGGAAAAGATGTTTTGGAAATAATGTTTCAATTGAAAATCTATTCCTAAGACATCGACTGGTAAAACAAATATTATTCTTACAAGGTACAAGGGGTTTTCAAGGTGATTATATAAAACAAGACAGACAAGACTAACCACAACCCATCGTCATGAGGAATTACAACTTGATCAACTTCTTACATATAGAATGATCTCTAGATTGATCTACTCATTGTTTGTTATTATTGGTACGGTAGTTTGTAAATCTCCTACCAACAGCTATGCTCCGGGACAAGTTGCATGTCCCAACGGTAAATTAACTAGGTCTTCACTCAGTGGCCTTAACCCAAATGAAAAATTGTACATTGATCGAAGATACAAACTTGCCAAAAACTCCTTAAGTCAGTTCCTTCATACTGCCAATATGACCGATTTTGATGTTGATTCTTTCTTAAGTACCTCCAACCCGACGATCGGTCTTGCATTTAGTGGAGGTGGGTATCGGGCAATGTTAGCTGGAGCCGGTGAGTTGAGTGCATTGGATTCCAGGTCAACTAATCCATCGATACTTTCCGGTATTTTACAAAGTGCTATCTATATCGCCGGCTTGTCTGGTGGATCATGGTTGACTGGAAGCATTGCAAGTAATGATTTAATTTCGGTTGATCAAATATTGGCACAGGACAAGTTATGGGATTTACTGAATTCTTTGTTTGCATACAATGGGTTGTTATTAGTTTTGAGCAATTCGCTAATGTGGACGGGTATAGACTTGCTGGTGAAGTTGAAAATGATCACTGGGTTATCAGTTAGTATAACTGATGTATACAGTCGTGCTTTGAGTTATCAATTTTTGAGCAATTACAACAATCAAGGTTCGGCATTCTGTTGGTCAGATATAATTTCGCTACCAAGTTTTCAGAACGCACAACTCCCATATCCAATCCTAGCTGCAGTTGGAAGAGAACCAGGAACTAGTGTAATTAATTTTAATTCTACGGTTTTTGAATTAACTCCGTATGAAATGGGATCATGGGATCCAAGTCTTCGAAGTTTTATGAATACCAAATATTTGGGAAGCAATATTGATAATGGTGTTGCCGATGGTAGATGCATCAACGGGTTTGACAATGCTGGCTTCCTAATGGGTACCTCATCATCGCTATTCAATGCAGTTCTATTGGAACTTAACAATCTCAACTTTCCAGCTTTTATCAAAGGATTAATCAATTCTATTGTTATTGACCCCTTTGAAAGATTAAACGTTGATATTGCCCATTATAACCCAAATCCGTTTTACAAAAGCACATCCCCCAATGGCAAGATTGCAAACTCAAAAACTTTATATTTGGCCGATGGTGGTGAAGATGGACAGAATTTGCCCTTGCTACCTTTGGTTCGCCGTAATGTTAGTGTTATTTTTGCCTATGATAATTCGGCCGATGATGGAGGCTGGCCCGATGGTACTTCAATGGTGCAGACATATACAAGGCAGTTCTCACATCAAGGTGAAGATATCGCATTTCCGTATGTTCCCGATCAGTATACCTTCAAGAACCTAAACTTAACTAGCAAACCTACATTCTTCGGATGTGATGCCAAAAACTTGACATCACTTACAAATAACATCTATGATGTTCCATTGGTTATCTATACAGGTAACCGTCCATTTAGCTACTGGTCAAACACATCTACATTTAAGTTGAAATATTCTGACGAAGAGAAGCGAGGAATGATTGCAAACGGATACGACGTTTCGTCTCGGTTGAATGGAGAGCTTGATGATGAATGGAATGCATGTGTTGGTTGTGCAATCATTAGAAGAGAACAGGAAAGACAAGGTATTGAACAAACAAGTCAATGTAAACGTTGTTTTGCAAAGTATTGTTGGGACGGAAGTATATACAAAGGTGAATCATTGGGAGATAACTTTAGTGAAAACGGGAAAACAAAAAGTGCTCGGTTTTATAACTCCAACAATGTAAATGGAATAAACGACGGTGCAATAGCACTTTTTTGATTCAAAAAGAGGCGTTGGATTACAATATTTTTTTGTTATAAATAAAAAAATACCCAAATATCTATTACAAGTTCTATAAATATAATATATTTTTCCTGATAATAATAAAAAATTTCAAACTAATCAATAATTCTAATTTACAAGATAGGAAAGATCAACCTCCCACAATCAAAGCAATGATTGACTGTCACCTTCTAACAATTGTGGCAAGTCATCAACTTGACCACCTTCGTAGATGATTCTATAAGTGGCTTCAAATAATGGGAATTCATCTTGAAGCTTGTAATTTTGCAACAATTCATGGACTTCTTTAGCAGTCAAAATACCTTGGGAACTTTGACCATTCAACACTATTTTTTCGGCTTCAAAGGCATCAACTCTGTTTTCGATCATGTATCTGGCAACCTTAACATTTCTACCACCAGAACAGGTGGTTATTAAATCAGCAACACCAGCAGATTCTTCGGTAAAAGTACGAGTATTTGGTGGAGCCAAGGCTTTAATGTGGAATGTTTCCCAATAAGAAGCAAATCTAATGGTTTCTTTAATACCAATTCTCATGATGGCAGCCTTGGCATTATCACCCCAACCGGCACCGATAACGAAACCGACAGAACAAGCAATAACATTTTTCAAAGCACCGGCAATAGAAGCACCGACAACATCTTCAATAACTCTGACATGGAAGTATGGTCTGTGGAAAGCTTCTTTCAAGACGAAGCTGTCAATATCTTGACCTTCACCTCTGAAATCATTTGGAATGGTATAAGCAATGGAAGTTTCGGACCAGTTACCTCTAGCAACTTCACTGGCAATGTTGGCACCGGATAAGACACCACAGTAGATACCCAAGCTATCAGTAATGGAGGTTGATAACAATTTACAACCTTCTGGGGAAACATCCAAACCCTTCAAACAAGACAAGGCTCTAGCAGTTGGCTTAACTTTACCAACCAATTGTTTCAAGATTCTGCTTAAGAATTGATGTGGAATGTTGAAAACAATCAAATCGGCATCTTTAACAGTATCAACAATATCTGGGTTGGCAATCAAGTTTTCTGGTAATTTGACACCTTCCAAGTATCTAACATTTTCGTGATCGGTGTTGATGATTTCAGTTAATTTTCTACCATTGACTTCTTCTTCAAAGACCCACATTGGAACGTCTCTTTCAAAGATATCTGGCTTTTCAGCACAGTTTTCAGCCACTAATTTAGCAACTGCTGTACCCCAATTACCGGAACCGATAATGGCAATTTTGAATGGTTTGGAGATTGGATATGGAGAACTAGTCATGATGTATTATATGTATGTGTGTATGTTAATAATGTATTTAAAATGAATAAATAATAGATAAAATTAAAACTTGAAGGATTAATAAAGTTGTTGAAAATGGGAGGGATTGTGGTTATATTTATACACCAATGGTTGTTGAAAGATATTTTTCTGCAATGGTAGAATTCTTCTTGATGAAGCTTACGTAACAAATTAAAACATAGTACAAGTTACATTTGTTAAGGGAGAAACAACAATTCTCAAATCAACGCAAATTTCTTTTTTTTACAATATCCTGCACATTACACGATCTAGGCAAATTTCCTATACGATTTTGTGTTACAAATGTAACATTGTGAGGGAGTTTATCCGACGATAATTTCTCCCATCGGCAACTGTTACAAAGTGTTTCAAATGTTGTATGATGTAATCTACAAAGTGTAAGTCGTCGTTGTTGGTTTGATACTTTGCGAGTATTACAATTATTATTGTCGGAAACAAAGATCTTGGATAAGAACTTGGGTTTAATATTGTTGATTAGAGTTGAAAATCATCCATTGTCTTTGAAAGGTCGGAGTTTTGCTTCCCATCATTTACGAGAACAAAGAAAAGAAACGGGTGACTTGCTTATTTTTTCTTTTTTTGATAACTGACTAGAACTGATATGACTCTTAAAAAGTAATCAGGATCATCACCAAAAGAGAGGGATCAAGGCGTAACTGCAAACTCGACTTGTCATTGGGTCAAAAAAAAAAAAAACTTCAGGAACGCAAGTGATGGTTATACAATACAAAACGAAGAAAATAACGTCGAACAAACACAACAAAAATAAAAAATTCCCACCACCAGTTACGTTAGGAGACGGCCACAATTTCGTATGAAGCAGTGTGTTTCCTGCAGGAAAACTTGAACACATAGAACAAAAGGAAGTAAAAAAATTAAAAAAAAAAAAGAAAAGACAAAGTCAAAGAACAGGATACGTAAAAGTCACAAAAACTTAATAACCATTTAATACCGTCTCATTCTATTCTGGCGGCCAACAACGGAGTTTGTGTTCATTTCTGCCACTGCCTTAATATGTTGAATTACGTAGTCGTCTTGATTCTTTCTATTGCCTATGATGTAATGACAAAGAAAGAAAGCTCTAGACCAGCGCCAATCATATTACCCGTGCTTAACAGGCAGAAGACAATAAGATAATACGTCATATATAAAAAAGAAAAAAAATAAAACGAAATAAAATATACCCAAATCTCCGAAACGATTAACCTCATCTCATCTCGTTGTTTTGATCCATTTTTCTTTTGTTGGTAGATAGGCAAGTGAAATTGAACCGGGACACGTACAAGGAAAGTATCTCCCGATCACATACTCACGTGTGTATCACGTTTGACCATGATGGTACAGAAGAAGAAGATGATGATGACGATAATGAACACGAAGATGATAACCCTCCATCCATTTTAGGAAGTTTGTATGGCGAGATTTTTTTTTTTTCCATAATTACACATTTAGTTATGGCCAAAAAATTTTACGAAAGAGTATCATGAGATGGCTGAAAGTATGGCAGACTTCTTCTTCTAATTCTTCTTTTGCTTTTTTTTAGTGTCTTTCTGTTGTGTTCTGCCGGAACTAGTGTTCATTCAATACTACCATATTACGAAATACTACACTAAGAACAATTCAGCTATACGAGGTGAACGTTTAATTATGGTTTCATAAATATTTCTAATAAAAATCATCATCATGTCTGTAGTCATGATACATTTCATCCCAGTGGTGGTCCACTATCTGGCCCTTTCTAAATGGCCTTTCCATTGTGGCAGATCCTGATGCTTGAGTCCGTTCGGCCGCATCGTAATCTTCCATCCAATCTTTCGTTTGCACTTGACCGCCACTTATTATTCTTGCTGCTGTCAATGGATCGTTAATGTCACTTAATTGACCATCTTTGATATGAGCCAATGGATCAGGTAATGTGTTTTCATGAGGATCCTCTGTCTGTGGTACGGTTTGTTCAATATTGTCATCACTGAGATCTAGAACATTTCTTAACTGATGTGCACTTGTCTGAGGCGTCTGATCCAACATTGGCTGATGATAGTCAGGGTTGCCTGAAGGAACGTGTGGATGTTGCTGCAGCTGGTTCTGCTCCTGATGAAGCGCAAACGAACTTTGTGACTCTGTTTCAGGAATTCCGGTTTCTCTGATATCTTCCTTAGAATCAGACACAACCAATTTATCACCTTCCAACTCAACTTTTCTATTCCCAATGGATGTCATCAACTTTAAGAACTGTGAATTTTCAAACTTCTTTTGCATTTCCAAATCATCGTAATTTTTAGATTTAATTGTGTCTTCAACTTTTCTGGCAGTTTCAGCAAACTTCTCCTTTGCGATATCATTAATTTCACCATCTGTCACTAAATCTTCCTGTTGTTGTTGAAGTTCTTGCTGCTCTGCTTCCAAATGCTTTTCAATTAGGGCAAATTCGTTTTCAAACCGACGCTGTTCCTCCTCAGCCTTGTGTGCCTGTTGGTGTTCTGATTGATTCTGGAAAACTGGTGCGGCAGGCATCATATTGGCTCGCATCTGATAGTTATTTCCCATCGCATAATTTGGGGTCATTTGTTGAAAATTAGATTGATGCACCTGTGGCTCGTGTGCCATACTGTTGTTTTGTTGCATAAACTGTTGGTGCCAATCAGATTTTCCCTGTGGTTTTTGTTGAATAGATAAATTAGAAAAATCGTTAACCCACCCGCCAGTTTGTTGAAACTGTTGCTGTTGTTGTATTGGTTGTTGATGTTGTTGCTGATGTTGGGGAATATGCATTTGATTCATAAACGAACTGGCAAAATCGCTGCCACTGTGAAACTGTTGGAATTCATTATTTAATCTTTGATCAATGTGTTGTTTGCCTTGACGGAACTGTTGTACCGACGAAGGACCATGTTGTTGCTGTTGCAATCTTTCATGTTGTAGAGAGGTATCTCTTTGAGTATGCTTGTTTAAGTTCTGTATAGCGTTTGAAGGTCCACAGCTTGCTGCATCCATGTTTACTAAGTGTATTGTATTGATTCTGTATAACTAATGATTAATGAATCAATTAATCAAAAATTTTAATTCTTAAATAAGTGCGTCCGCCTTTTTTTATCTTCATATTTTCAGAGTCTTCTAATTTTTTTTTCTGGTGATCGCCTCCACTAATACAAGAGGATGACTCTTCCCCCTCCTCTACGATCTCCCCCACGAAATCCCGCTTGCCGAGGACACCAAGTTAAGCGGGTTGTGACATATGAATTTTTTTTATTTTTCTGTTATCGTTTTCGGATTTTACAACCAATTAAAAAAAAAAAAATAAAAACCACGCCATCAACCAAATCATAATCAAATCATAATCATATCATTATTTACACATTTAAATACACTAAATATTGCTAAATCTAAAGAATAAGCTGTCGTCAAATAACTCAACAAACGCTTCATGTAAAAACTCATGAACATTAGATGTTTGCATCGACCTACCATATTTTTTGAACGCTTTGTTACAAGCACACCTAACAAGGGAACTGGCAGCATAGCATGCCAACAAATTGGCTTCATCTGGTTCCAACTCTACTTTGTTGTCCCACACTTTAAGGAGATAATTGTTTGACCAATTCACAAGGGTTGCAATTGCTCCGGTCAACGTATCCCCTTGTCCGCCAACACGTTTACTTGAACCTTGCACTTCGTTGATAAGATAAGAATCCGATTTGACAATTATATCCTGTTCACCCTTACGGAAAACAATGATATCTCCCAACTTTTTGGATACCTCCTGAGTTTCTTCAATTAACTTTGATCTATCTGATTCACTCAAACTAACTTCAAGGGATAATGCTTTGGCAATTCTTTGGAACTCCACCACATTTGGTGTTATTATAGCCTTGGGGTAGTTGGCAATCAACTGTGGCTTAATTGATAAAAGGAATAACGCATCTGCATCTAATATAATTGGCAAATTTAAAACCTTAATCTCCTCAATGATCCTTACTAAGGATTTCAACATCAAAGGGTCCCTTCCAAACCCTGGTCCAACTACAACAATATCCATTCTGTTCAACAACGCGATAACCTTAGGCAAGACCAAGTCATCAATGATTCTATTCAAAACGGCATTGTCATTGGTTTTAATAACTTCTTCGATTGGTAATTTCCTTAATTGATCCAATTCTTCATCACTCAACTTCAATGAAGAGTTATTTAGATCCACAAGATATGGATGGACCATTAAATCAGGGGTATATGACTTAATCACAGGAGCAGCTGCTTTTTCGCAGATTACATGAGACAAGTCAGCACCTACCAATGCAGCTGAATGACTTGAGAAGAAAGGTGCTCCAGTATAATCTTCATTGCCTCCGATAACGGCTATCTTTCCCGATTGTCCTTTGTGATATGATGGAAGCAATGGTTGAATCAATTGGCGTGATAAGTGAATTAATTCTTTTTGAGATTTTCCGCGAAGCATTGTTTCCAGTAGTGGATTGGTTTTTTTTTATACGATTGTCGGATAACCTTGTCAATTTCAAACTGTGTATTGAAAAAAAAAAAAAATTAGTGAGATTATTAATTAATTTATAATGAAGGTTATTTTGTCTTTTGAGTTTTAGGGGGGAAAGAGGAAGCAACTAAGTCTGTTGGATTTTTTTTTTGGTTAAGGAGTCGCACAGCAACCACAGTTTTCGGTTTGTCGGTTTGATTGTTCTTGCGATTCTTTTTTTTTTTTCGCTTTGACTTGCTCGGTCTTAATAATTCTATTGCAACAGGAATATTTAAACCAATCAAATTCCCATAAAAAAAAAGAGAAAATGGCCAACTGGTTTTGAAATTTTCAAGTACATTCTACTACAAGACTGAAATACAATGATTGCTCAACGTTTCTCAAGATTGGCTAATCCAAAATTCTTGGTTCCATTCGCTGGTGCCACTGCTTTGTCAATTGCCTTAGCTCTCCAATATTCCACCTCCTCCAACTTCATTGCCAATGAATCCGGTAAAACTTTTACCGACCCAAACGAATGGATTGACTTGAAATTAGTCAAAGCTACCGATTTGACCCACAACACCAAACATTTGACTTTCAAATTGAAGAACGATGATGACGTTTCTGGTTTGATCACTGCCTCTGCTTTGTTGACCAAATTTGTTACCCCAAAGGGAAGCAATGTTATTAGACCATACACCCCAGTTTCTGACGTTAAACAAACTGGTGAAATTGACTTTGTCATTAAGAAATACGAAGGTGGTAAGATGTCCAGTCACATTTTTGATTTGAAAGAAGGTGACTCCTTGTCATTCAAAGGTCCAATTGTTAAATGGAAATGGGAACCAAACCAATTCAAGTCTATTGCTTTGATTGGTGGTGGTACTGGTATTACCCCATTGTACCAATTATTGCACGAAATCACTTCTAACCCACAAGACAACACTAAAGTTGACTTGATTTACGGTAATGTTTCTCCAACCGATATCTTGTTGAAGAAAGAAATCGACGAAATTGCTCAAAAACACAAAGATCAAGTTAAAGTCCACTACTTTGTTGACAAAAAAGACAATGGTGATGACTATTCTGGTGAAGTTGGTTACATTACTAAGGATTTCTTGCAAAAGGAATTGGAAAAACCAAGTGGTGATGTCAAAATCTTTGTTTGTGGTCCACCAGGTTTGTACAAAGCTATTTCTGGTGCTAAAGTTTCACCAGCTGATCAAGGTGAATTGACCGGTTACTTGAAAGATTTGGGTTTTGAAAAGGAACATGTCTTCAAATTCTAGATCTATTATAGATGATGCGTTTTTATAAATTATATATACTATTTTTTTTTTATCAGTTACCAAAAGAAAAATTACTAAATAAATATTCATGCCATATATATGAAATATATATTATTATATTAGAAGAGATGAGCTGAGATAGATAACTAGTAAACATATTTTATATCTCCCTTATATATTTACACAACTTACAGGAATATTTTGTGTAGAAAGATTTAATTCTTTTTTTTTTGTATTGTTTTTTTTTCATTACCTATACTACCCCAAGCATCTCTCAATGACAGATATAAAAATAGCCATTCAAGGATGTTGTCATGGAGAGTTAAATACCATATATAACAACTTATCCCATACTCCTGATGTATCTTTACTTTTAATATGTGGAGATTTTCAATCCATAAGAAATCAATCCGATTTACAAAGTATCAATGTTCCAATGAAATATAAACGAATGGCAGATTTTCATGAATATTATCAAGGAATTAAAACTGCCCCAATATTAACAATTTTCATAGGTGGGAATCATGAATCTTCTTCATATTTACAAGAATTAAAATATGGAGGTTGGGTAGCTCCCAATATTTATTATCTTGGCCAATTTGGTAGTGTTTGGTATAAAGGAATACAAATAACTGGGTGGAGTGGTATATTCAATTATCAATCTTTTGTTAATTCACCACCAATACAAATGGAAAAATTACCATATGATAATTCTACAATACGAAGTGTATATCATACGAAATTACCGGAGTTTTTGAAGATGTATATGATGAATCATGATATGGATATTGTGATGAGTCATGATTGGCCCGTAGGAATTGAGAAATTTGGAAATGAACTGCAATTGGTAAGGATGAAACCTTTTTTTAAGGAAGATATTCGAAATGGGAAATTAGGGAGTCCGTTGAATAAATTTTTGATTCATTATTTGAGACCTAAAAATTGGTATTCGGGTCATTTACATGTTAAATTCCAGGCGGTTGTTAAAGATCATGCAACAAAGATTAATAAAAATGAACTAGAATTAGATATGGATGATGATGAAATTGATGATGGACAGAAAGAAGGAAGTAAAGAATTGGTGGAAAAGAACGATAATGAAATATCTCTAGATATGGACGACGACGATGATGAAGAAGAAGAAGTAAAAGTACAGGGAGAATCTGTATTTGAAGAAACTTATCATTTCATTGAACCAAATCGAAATAAGAAACTCAAAAATGATTTAACCCCACAACGAGGTCCATGTAATCATGACACAAATTTCTTAGCATTGGATAAATGTGGTCATAGACGAAAATATTTGGAAATTCAAACTGTGGAAGTTACACATCCAACACATCCTTCATTTGAAAAAAATAATGAATTATATTATAGTAAACGTGCTATTGCTATAAATAAAGTAGTGGAATCATATTTACTCCATCATAATGAGGAGTTTTTAAAAATAGATCGAAGAGAAATCGTTAGAAACCCACACAATTTCCCATTGGTCAATGAATTGATGAAATTAGTTGATTTGGAATTTAAAAAACTAAATGCAATAAATGATGATGGGCATGATGCGTTTATGATTCCGCGGAACTTTGAAATCATTGCTCCTGTTGAATATGATGGCAAATTACAATATTACCCTAACAACCAAACAAAGGAATATTGTGAAAGGTTTAAAATTCCTGAACCTAATTGCCTTTAGAAGTTTCATTTATGCATATAGTTGTGTCTATTGCTACAAGGGTGTGTGGTACGGGATATATTGTAGTAATAAATATAATTGAGGGAGTTAGTCCAAAAAAGATCACGTAGTTGGGGGTACCTTATTTTGTCTCTCCTTTATGTTCCATGACGTCATGGAATATAATGGAAAATCATGTAAGCGCAATTTATTATTCTTCGTTAACCATATAAGCCCCCACACACACATGCTATTCTTCGTGCCGTATGTAACCCCTTCTTTGGTGGTGATCTATGGGTTTTGGTTCATCAAAGCAAAACAAGAAAAAGATGCTATAAATAAAAAGTTCGGAAAAAATTTAAATAAAGGTAAACATTAATGACCAAAATTGCAAAAAAAAAAAATCTTACAAACCAAAAAATTAATTACCTGCATTAAATGAAGTATCTTAACCATGGCAACACAACAGTAAGGCATTTTTTTTCTTTGCATGCAAGGTGTAAGTTAGTAATGTGGTAACTGTGTATACCATGTGTGGAGTTTACAACTGAATATAATCGCTCCACAATACAAAACAAAGGAATCAAATAGCGAGTTCTATTATTAGCAATATACTAAAATGTAAGCGATAAAAAATAGGAGATCGGTCTGGTTTGTAATGTTGGGGGGATAATAATAGAACGCCCAGAGAATTCTTGATGAATGAATGAATGAATGAATGTGTTTGTTGTGTCACTATGGGGTGTGTTGCAGAAAGTCAATGACATCACGGATAAAGTGGTGTAGTATGTGCTTCATCACTCTTTTAATTACAATTACACATATTTGTAATTGGAGTAATGGTGTGATATAACTCTGCCAACACCTAATATATAAAGGACTTGATATTTCTTCAGAAATGAAATTTTTTTTTCAAGAAACTCTTTTTATCATCATCAATTAATCAACTAATCAATTACTAAATATCAATAATGAAATTCACTACCATTGCCGCTGCTGCTTTTGCATTTGCTCAATCTGTTGTCGCTTTAAGAACTGTTACTTTAAAGACTTTCGCTTATCCACCACCACAATACCCAGATGTTACTGGTAAATTCGTTTCTGCCTGGCACGAAGGTGCAGCCTTAAACTATTTGGTTGTTGTTCCAGAAGAAGGTGCAACTAAGTTTACCTATGATGAAGAAACCAAATTCTTATACTTTGAAGTTGGCTCAGATACTAATAACCCATTCAAATTCTATTTTACTATTGGTCAAGGTGAACCAGGTATTTTGTTAGCCACTCCAACTGATCACCCAACTCCAGTTAACATTGACAGTTTGGGTTTCATTACCTTTGATGGTTCTTATGGTGTTAAAGGTGTTAAAAACATTAACGACCCATACAACTATTCTAAAGATAACTACATCTTGGCTAAATACGATGGTGTTGCTCCAAATGATGCTGTTCCAATCTTCTTCCAAGCTCTTGATGCTTAGGTGTTTGAAGGGATATTAATGGGCTACATACATTCTTTTTTCCTTTTTTTTTGATTACTTTTCATGATACCCCCCACACTTCCTTTTAATTCTTTTTACGTTGCCCGATTATTCCTTTGTTTTTATTTTTTCCATTTTATAATATTTTATATTATTAAATATTCCATCTCTCATTTAGAAAAATAAACTAAATTCAATAAATGTGATGTTACGATCTTTGTTCTAATTTTTAGTATATTGTAGAATCTGATAGTAGCTGAAAAAAAAAATAGAATCGATTCAGACACGCCAAATGTGGAGATTGACGCAAAATCTAATTGTTCTTAAAAGTCAATGGGTGATGACCATTTATTCAAGACATTCTCCACATAAAAAGATCTCCTGTTTTGCCGAAGAAGTATATATCCGCATGGAGATTTATTTCGCCCGATTTCGGTTGCTCTATGAGATGACATATATAAAAAAAAATATGTTTGAACTACGAAAAATAAGCAAATGAATCACCTACGAGTTATAGATACGAGTCTTGGGGGATCGGATCATTACCTTCCCTCCTCTTCCCCCCAAAAGGTTTTTGTAAGTATATTACAATAAATAACCATTATGGTGATTTCTTGTATTTATTTTGTTGACTGCTTCGTTTCCAAATGAATGCATTAATATTGAAAGAGTATTCATCGCGCTAATGTTGATCATCGGAGTTGTAACATATCTGATCTATGGAATATTGGAGATATTGTTATAGTCTATTCTCTCGAACTAATTCTGATTGAATTACATCATCATAGGAACCTTTACGAAAAACTTCACTAGCCACGATGGCAACTCTATAAATAGTTCAATTAATAAGATTCAAACAATCAATCAAACAATCCCCCACACCCTATTATTATCTTCCGGAACAACATAATATTTAGTGAAATGGAATTGCATAACTCCGTGTTTGCATATTTGCTATTGATCCTATTGTCTTTTGGTTTTGTTCGTTTTTGTTGCTGCTCTTCAGAATTCGCAACTTTTAAAGCCACGATGATATAAACAAAACGCGGCATCAAAAATATTCTATAATTAGCAATAAATGAGCGATTTTTTTTTGCATCCTAATGTCAGTATGATTCACAGGGATGTCGCTTTTTATGACATCATTAATGAGTTCTAAGAAAGATGATATGACTTTTAGGAACTATAGGGTGGGTGATTTCTCGTAATTGCAATATCAATGCTCTCATTTCAAATGAAGGGGTATGTAAATGGGAATAAAATTCTCTCCGATTACTCATTTCCTTTTGATATCATCATCAACAAATAATCAATCAATTGATTACTCAACTAAATATCAATAATGAAATTCACTACCATTGTTACTGCTGCTTTTGCATTCGCTCAATCCGTTGTCGCTTTAAGAACTGTTACTTTAAAGACCTTCGCTTATCCTCCAGAACAATACCCAGATGTTACTGGTAAATTTGTTGGTTCTTGGCATGAAGGTGCAGGATTAAACTACTTGGTTGTTGCTCCAGAAGAAGGTGCAACTAAATTCATCTACGACGAAGACACTAAGTTTTTGTATCTTGATTTAGAAGGAAGCTCGAATGCCCCATTCAAATTCTACTTTACTATCGGTGAAGGTGAACCAGGTATTTTGGAAAATAAACCAACTGATCTGCCAACTCCAATCAACATTGATAATTTAGGATTCATCACTTTTGATGGTTCACAAGGTGTTAAAGGGGTTAAGAATATTAACGACCCATATAATTATTCCAAAGACAATTACATCTTGGCTAAGTACAGTGATGCAGGTCCAGATGGATCTGTTCCTGTTTTCTTCCAAGCTATCGATGCTTAATTTTCTGTGCGGTATATATTCTGCCTTTTGTTTTTTTTAGTTCTTCCAACGTAACTTTGTTTTCATTCAGAAATAAATATTTGTCAATTCTATAACGTCTCTCCGATTGACTTGTAATTAAACAATAAGTTTGGTTCGGTTTGGTTAAAAGAAAATTAATTCAAACACGTAATAACCAGCGCGATTTGTCAAAATTCCGGACTATACCATCCGAGGGAGTATACGGAAATTTCCTTTTCGTGTTTTTCTCCGTCTTCGTCAAAAGTATATAGTAACATAATGACATGTTTTCCATAATGAAAGTTTAATTCCAAAAATCGACATACACACCAAAGAAATAATTATTATGTGAACCAATGAATGAATATATTAAACCGTCATTCTTTTTTTTTTTTTTTGCAACCGAAGGTTGTCATGGTAAACAAAACAACTTTTAACAACCATGTTTCCATGTAAAACCAGACAGAGAGAGTATGTGTGGTAGAACATAAGATTGATGGTTTGGATCTACACGTTGACATGAATATCTCGATTAACAACATTACTGACTTCCATAATATGGCACATTATTGAAATGGAACCCTGTAGGAATTAAGTAGTTAATTAATCCGCTTTCATTTTGTGGTGGCGAACAAAAAAAGAAATAATAGAAGAATGGAAAAGAAAACGACCGTAAAAAAAGAAAATATTTGCGATAAAAACGGGTAATTATGGGCGTGTATCTGCAACCATTAATTGACAAACAATGCAAGACTGACGGGTGTTACGGAAAGAGAAAGAAAATAAAGAACATGGTAATGATTTGATGATAATGATAATGGTATGATATTGATATTGATATTGATATTGGAATACTTTAATTCATTTGGTCTTAAAAGACCAATCAGCAGATGTAATGCAATTTATGATTAACGAAGCAACGGAAACAAGAAATTTGGAAGGAGTATTTTAACTAAGCTTGTTTTTTGGTTTTGTGTAAGGTCATGAGTTTCTCAATTTCAATCGCAACTTGTTTCCTTGTACCTGCCGTGGGTACGCCATTCGACACATTATAAAAAAAAAATAACCATTGCCAAAGATAAAGAATCGAGATCAAGCTACGCTGACCAATATTACACGAGGATGATAAGGTATCATAACCTACTTGATTCTCAAACAACGGTTCACTACCCATCACCAATGGTTTAGAATATGGTTAAGGAAATCACTGGTTAAAGGGAGGCTTGTACATTTTAGAACAAAAAAAAAGAGTGAGAACAATAATTATAATCGACCAATTTTTAACAATCATACTTTTTTTTTTTGTTTCGTTATAGCCCTGTTTTGCTCGACAACACCCTTGATTGTTAATTTCTTTAATTGTCATACAACCCGAGGAAAGACGGGTATTTATATAACAGGTCATATATATACATATATAAATATATCTCTATAAATATCTACTTGTATTCACCGTCTGATACTTTTTGGTCGACTAAGCATCGACTAAAATTAAAAACACTGAGCAAAATAAAAACAAAAAATTCCCCCGAAACCAAACAAAGCCAAAGCCAAAAAAAAAAAAAAAAATTCCATCCAAAAAATTTCTCTCTTTCTCTCTCTCTTTGTTTTACAACAACGAGACAACAAAAATTCCAATTTAGCAACCCACCACTTAAACCTTCTTGTTCAATCGATTAAAGTACTACGCAACAACCAACCATTAAACCATTCCCTCTTCTTTCACCATCCACCCACACATATACAGATGAAGTACGATTCAACTAACCCCGTGGCAGTTCAGCTCCCTTACAACTTCGTGTCAACGGCTGACTTCCCCACGGAAGTCATGGCTGGTCGATTTTCTGCCTGGAGATCTATTATTAAAGATTTAGTCTCTTATTTTAGAGAATATGCCAATGTACAAGAAGAGATAGTGAGACAACAGTCGAGGTTGCAACAAGCTATTGGTAATAGCAGCAGTAGTACAACTTCCAATTCCGAAGAAGCAGACAGTATCAAACAATTTTTCTTGGGGCACGGCAATGGTTCCATCCTGGATATTCCCAATGTTTTGTTCAAATATCATCAACAAAATGTCACCAATGCATCAAAAACCTTGAAGGATATTAATAATGTAATCATACCTAAGTTGGAGGAGTTGAGAAAGGATTTATTAGTTAAGATAAAGGAGATTAAGAATTTACAGAATGATTTTAAAAACAATCTTACAAAAGAAATAAGCGAAACCAAACTGTTGATCAGTCAGTATAATCAGGCTATTGACGTTTCCAATAAGTTGGATGCCAACTACAATAGTCACCATGTGATTCATGAATCTGAAAACGGGAAATATGACCCTTATTTGGTCAAAATCAAATTGGACAAACAATTAAAACGTCAAATTTCCGAAGAAAACTATCTTTACGATGCATATGCAAATTTGCAAAACGCTGGGCGTCAATTAGAATCGATTGTTGTTTTGGAAATTCAAAACTACGTGTCTTTATTTTTGAATTTGGTGAATGACGAAAACTCAACTTTTAGTAGTTATTTGTTACCTAATATCAACAATGGATTTTTGGGCAAAGAATCAAATTTCGAATGGGATGCATTCATTGAACGTAATTTACCAAACTCAAACTTGAGTGTTAGTGCAGTTGGAAACCAATCAACTGGTGTCAGAAATGGTACTTTTATTGACTTGAGTATCCCAAAGAGACATTTGTCAGATTTGGTGATAAAGAATTTCGATTCAAACTTAAATGTTGCTGTTAGAGAGGGCTATCTCGAAAGAAGATCTAAATTTTTGAAGAACTATACCAGTGCTTGGTATGTTTTAACTTGTAACTATATCCATGAGTTTAAATCCAATGATCGTAAGAGAGATCCAAATCCTGTTTTATCTTTATCATTAGATTCTTGTACTGTTAGTGATCATTCCAAGAATGATGGCAAATCAGATGGTATTTACAAATTCATCTTGACATCAAAACTGAACAATACATTGATGCATAAAACTCATAAATGGGTTTTCAGAACTGATACGTTCAAGAATATGATTGAATGGTATGATAGTATTAAACAAATGACGGGTTTAGCAACTCCAGCCTCGAGAGCAAGAGCTATTAAAGGTACATCAAAGCCTTCGTCAGCTGGTTCAACTGCAAGTGGTCAAGCAATTTCCCGAGTTTCAACTAGAAATACTGTTCACTCACCAAGCAGATCATTGAAGACAATGAGCACGAACAATACAATTGGCAGTCAATCTGCTTACAAGCATAGATCGTTAACTCAAGTGAGCTCCAACCCAAACCACAAAAGATTATCCTCGACATTTTCTCAAAGAAACAATCAATCACCAAGATTGGGTAACATGATTAATAGCGATGGTACAATAATCACTCCTGTGGATACAGATGATGTAGTGAAACGTTCTGCAAGTATGTATGCATCATATCATCCAGTACAACAACAACCGCAACAGCAACAACAAGAAGAACATCAACAACAACAGGAACAACAACAGCCACAATATCAACAGCAACAACCGCAACAACAGCAGGTTCCGCAATCTCCACCAATACAACAACCTACAGCATTTAGAATAATACCAGTAGATGCCATTGGAAATGGGGCACAACAGCAAGGTATCAGCACCCCACCATCAGGATATCAATATTATATTCCATCAAATGCCCAACAAGGTACTCAACAGTTCTATGATCCAGTGCAACAACAATATTATACTCTTACTCCAAGTGTTCCAGTATCACAATCCACTAGTTTGGCTCCACAATCCTCAACTCCACAACCACAATATTTCTCCACTTCACCACAACCACAAGTGATCCCAGGATCACCAATTCAACCATTTGCACCATCATTTGTTCCTCAGTTTGTTCAACCTCAACCACAACAGCAGCAACAAGCACAACAACATGGTAATTTGCCATACCCTACTGTTAGTAGTACTGATCTGTACCATAATGATGATACTATTACAGAAGACAATGCTCAACAACCACATGAACAACATGAACAACATGAACAACATGAACAAGAGCATGAACAGGATCAGCAACAACAACATGATCTCCTCGCTCATCCACAACATGATGAAGGAACTCATTTATCACCATTACCAGGTAATGGAAGTAACATTAGTGCAAACCATCCTGGACAAATTCTTTCACATTATTCTGGTGATGAAGTATCTACTTTAATGAGTGGTCCAGGTAAAGAATTAAATCCATTACGTAATTTGAAAAGTGAAGAGCAACAACATACAGGAGATATTAGTATCGAAGTAACAGAGGATTAAAAAAATAAGAGAGAAAATAAAAAATAATAAAATTAAAAAGGAACAATTTGTATATCATTAATCTGTTGTAGGAGAGGATATTCGTATTTTTTTTTTTAGTTAATTTTTTAAAAATTATTTATATAGTTCAATCAGATAGTGAATGAATGGATTAATTGATTAAGAAAAACTTCCCTTATTAATATTATATTTTTTTTGAAAATATATACTTCTAAATTATATACTGATTAAATATCTTAAACGACAACACCAGAGTTAGAAGCAATACGTGGCCATAAATCAGCACATTCTTTAGCAACTGGACCAGTAATGGCGGAACCTTTCATTTCACCCTTTGGGTTAACAATGACACCGGCATTATCTTCAAAGTACAAGTAAACACCATCTCTTCTTCTCCATGGTTTAGATTGTCTAATAACAATAGCTGGCATAACTTTCTTTCTCAATTCTGGTTTACCTTTTTTAACGGTAGCCATAACCATATCACCAGCAGCAGCAGCTGGTAATCTGTTCAATCTGGCACCAACACCTTTAACGGCTAAAACGTACAAGTTTCTAGCACCGGAGTTATCAGCACAATTCATAACTGCACCAACTGGCAAAGCCAACTATAATAAAAAAAAAATTATTGTTAGTATATTTTGTTTGTTTGAATCTTATAATTTGATCGATGAGTTTGTAAATTTTTTTTTTTGCTTGAGATGATGATAATGACGAATAGATGGATGGATATTGTGATGAAGGTTATCATTTTCCAAATTGTAATATTCTGGTTGTTAATTGTAAATGGATTCATATGTTTATTGGTCTATGATCTTTTTTTTTTTGATTTCTATCCCATTTAATTTATAACTTAATTCCTTTATAGTTCACATTAATATTCATCTCATTCATTAATTACATTTCTTAAATATCTCACTCTCTATCATTCGTATCCATTAATTTGTATCTCGATTCCTTTTTCTTCTTCCTCTTCATCTTCATCTTCATCTTCATCTTCATTCTTCAATCCATCAATTTCCTCTCAAAATAAAAAACTCAAAAAACTCATTTCTTATAATCATATTTTTTTTGCTATCCTGTTTCTTGGTGCAAATGGGTAAATGGTGGTATTACATACAGACATACGGAATTTATTACCTGAAGCACCTGATCCTGACATTATTTACTATTAGTTATTTGATGATAATATTTAAGAACTCAAAAAAGAACCTTATTGAAAAATTTTCAATACCTTTTTTTTTTTTGTTGAAGATGCGAGTCCCTCGTCCTCGTCCTCGTCCTAACTGTTTCCCTCACACTAGTAACTCTGTGTCTCTCTCTTACTAACTAACTGTATTTCATTTTTGTGTGCGAAAAAATAAACACACATTCAAAAAGCGAACAAAGTACATGAGAAGGGAAAGTGTATAATCATTAGGGTTGTAACCCTAAGTTTGTCTAAGAAAAAAATTTCATTCATACATGAGATAAATATCTCGAGTTCTAAGGCTGCAAAAAAAATACAAGGGAAACTTTGGTAACATTAAGAAGTACAATACCGAATGATGATAAGGATCCTCTTTATTACTAAACTACTTATTCTCCGTCTTGTAATCTTCATACTTCGCATATCAAGTTGTTCTTCAATTTGATCCAAGTTTAATAATCGATATTAGGTATCTCCATTCTTGTCAACTGTGGTTATCGTCGTATTTAATAATAATATATTACATTTCATTAAGTTATAACTACATCTACTTCTACTTATTATCTATCTATACATTATAAATTCTAGTTCTTCTCTTTTCAATTCTATCAGCAACTGATAAACCACCATTATCTTTACAATTTTGACATACAATACTATTACCATTAACAATAAAATAATCATCTCTAATTCCATTTGAACATTTTGAACAATTCAAACAATTTAAATGCCATTTTTCATCCAATTCATTCGATATACAACGACCTTCAATTCCAATTTGACATGATTTACAAACGGAATTATTCAATATATGATAATGTTCAAAACAATATGGTTCATCATTAAATACATAACATTGAACATGTTTGGAAAATTGAATTGAACATTCAGGTGATGTACAAATAAAACATTGTCTATGCCATTGACCTGATAATTCACCGGTTTTGGAATAGATAGGTTTGAGTTTTCCTTTGGCATTAACATCGATTGTTTGATGACAAGTTCGACATGGTCCTTGTCCTGGTGGATACATTGGTGATTCTTGTTGTTCTGGTTGTTGTAGTTCTTGTTCTTCATGGTGATGGTGATCGTGATCGTGATCGTGAGAATGATGTTCTGGTTCATCAAGATGGATTTCTTCAGTTGGATAAACTGGTTGTTGTGAGATTTTTTGTTGTTGTTGTTGTTGTGGTTGTGGTTGTGGTTCTTGATGTTGTTCTTCAACAATGTTATCATGAATTGGATAAATAGGTTGTGGTGGACTGACGATATTTCTTTCTTGAGGTAACTCATCTTTTTCTTCAGATTTATTTGTATTTGGGAAGATATAAACTGAAGGTGATTCAGTTGTTTCTGGAATATAGAAATTCATATTTTGTAATTCCTGTTCAATGGAATGAGTCTTTGGTGATAATGGTTTAACCTCTTCTTCCTCTTCTTCTTCATCGGCATCAATTGTTTCGTTTCCAATTTCCTCCTCTTGATCTTGGCTAAATGAATCATCTTGTGGATAAGGAACTCGAAATTGTACTTGTTTTTGTTGTTCTTGGAACTTCACTGGTTGTACATCTGGTTTAATTTCTCTTTCATGTTGTTCCTCATTAGATGAGTGAATAGTCAATGGTCTAGTATATTCATCTTCTTCATCTTGTTCTTGTTCTTGTTCTTGTTCTGGTTCAATAACACTTGTCTCTTTTTCAATAGTTGAAGTATGGGCGGAAATACTTAATGGTTTAGTAACTTGTTCTTCTTGTTCTTCCAATTCTTCGTCAACTTCATCAACATCTTGAATTTTAAACAGTGGAATACCTCCATTGAAGTTATTGTTATTATTGGAAATACCAAATGAGTTTCTTGATTTACGAGATTCAATCTTTGAAATATCAATGCTACTTCCAGACATCTTCAAACTATCCAATTGTCTTTGTAATTCCCTTTCAATTTCATCATCCTCACTATTTCCTGAAGCCTTAGTAAGAATAGAACTTACCATTGATAAATGGTTATTTCTAATTTGTTCTCTCTTATTGTTATCAAAATCAGGATCATTCTGTGAAGCCAAGAATTCTGCGTATTCATTATTCAAATTTCCATCTTTTGCAATTTGTTGATTCGAAAAGTTTTCAAATTGTGTAGATGGATCAAATCCTTTCCCATTGACACCCATGGAATTACCATATGAGAATCTACTAATCTCATTATCTTGACTGCTATCTTCTTTAGATTCATATTTGGTCAATCCAAGTTCGGATGGAGATGCAGAACTAGGAATTTCATCTTCCGTTGAATTATTTGAATCCACTGGAGATTTGATGCCACCACTTTTATGGGTCTCAAGATCTTGCTTGAAATCATTTAATGCAGATGATAATTTATCGTCTCTAATTTGGGAATATGTAGCTTGTTGTCTAGATCTAGGAGGTTGTGGTTGTGGTTGGTAGTAGAAACCACCAGGTACTTGTTGTGGTTGTTTTGATGCCTGTTGTTGTTGTGGTTGCTGTTGTTGTTGTGGTGGCTGTTGTTGTTGTTTTGGAGGTTGTTGTTGATGCTGGTGATGATTGAATGGATTGTATGGATTTTGATGTGGTTGTGCATTTTGGTGATTTTGAGAAGGTAAAACTGGAGATTGGGGACGTTGATATGGTCTATAAGCAGATGTAGGACTGTTCAATGACATCATTGGTAATTGTGGAACACAAGTTCCATGAGCACCAAGCTTTGGACTTGAAGGTCTAGAATTATTTTGATGATATGGATGAGAAGGAGGATTATGAATGCCGGTAGTTGGCGACATGTTTCTAGTTTGAGGATTCACTCCTGTTGGAGATCCATTTCTTATTTGGTTGTTTAACCCAGTTGGACTCATATTTCTTGTTGGTTGTTGTTGTGGGTTTGGAATACCAAAAGTTGGCGATACCACTATTTGGTCTTTAGATGAATATGGATCTCTTTCAGGTATAGTTGAAGAATCGGCATTTGAATAAGGAACTCTTTGCTGTTGTCCTTGTTGATTTTGTTGGTTGGTTGATGGCCCTCTAATACTGCGTTGCTTTCTTGGATCAAATTTTGCCATTGGTGCAACTGGTTGTGCAGATGGTGCAGCTTCGAATGCTTGTTGGGGTTGTCTATCATGTCCTTCACTAGTAGGATTTGGCTCATTGATATTAGGTTGTTCAACTTGTTTATGTGTTTTGTCAGAAGCACTTGAACCAGTGGAATGCAATGAATGGTTGGTGATTGTATTTTGTTGAGATTGGACTTTGGATATGCCTGGCAAACTTTGCATGTCTGCAATGTTATCGTTATTCAAATCAAGTTTCAAGTTCTTTTGGTTACGAGAATGGGTTGAACTTGGACTGAAATCAAATTGATCATGAGCTTGTTCGTTATTGTTAGTTGTATTTTTGTCATCTCTCATTATTACAGGAGGTGATGATGATGATGAATTTTTTTCCAGTTGGAGATTCTGTTTGTCATTGATTTCATTTGGATTGAAGAAAGAAGTGGTTGAAGAACCAGTAGTTAAAGGTTGTTCAAAAATAGGACTAAATTCGTCGGTATTTCTGAAAGTGGAGCGAGAGCTTGATGATTTTGAATTGGTAAAGCTTGAACTGACTGAGGATGATTTACTGGAATTTGAAGAGCCAGTAGGTGAGTCGTTTCTCATATTGGTATTGGTGCTGGTGGAAGGCATTGAAGGGGTTCTATTCTTTTGTAATACTGGACTGGAAGAACTTTCCTGTGATCTAGTACTATTACGAGTAGAAGCCCTAGTAGCAAAGGTGTTGTTGTTGTTGTTGTTATGGTTGGCTTGATCTCTGGAACTAATCGATTTTGAATCACTAACACTGCGGTTGTTGTCACCACCTTTGTTGACATCAAATCCGGCTCTTTCGTAAACACTTTTATATCTATGTTCGATCTTGAATGGAGGGAAAGCGCCGTCCAACCCTCTAGGGGATTGTTCCTTCTTTCTTATGAATTTTGGGAATGAAATCATTTGAGGTGTCAGAGTCATAATAGTTGCTGAATGTATGTTTTTTTCGTTACCGAATTGATTGAAGTGGTTATTGAATCAATGCTTCAAAATATGATTCTTTTGTTTGTTTTTTCGAAATTGTATTCGTATTGGAATGTGATTTTCAGACGTGTAGTCGTTATTGAATTGATTTGGATATATTCTTTGTATTTGCTTCACTCACTTATCTTTTTGATATTTATATATGATCAAGGTATTCCTAAGGTCATACAAGGGAAATATAATGTAAAGTGAAGTTGGATAAAAAAAAATTGGTGAAAAGGGTAGAAAAGGTTAATAATAATAAAAATAAGTAAATAAATAAATAAATCAAAAAAAGGAAAGGAAAGAAAAAGGAAGTAAGTAAAATTTTTTTGAGTATTAATTGTGGGAGTGAGTGAAATTGGATAATACTCTATATACACTTTAGTTGAAATGTAACTGTATAAAATGTATAAAGAGTATTAAATAATTAAAATCGTCAAATTTGCTTATATCAATTAAATGTATGAAAGTATGTATGTATGTAAGTATGTACGTATTGTAGAGTAGTGTAGAGTAGTGTAGGGTAGTGTTAAATGCGCAAAAAAAAAAAATATAAGCAAGTGTGTTTTTTGTGTAATTATTTTTATTTTGGTTTCTTAACCTAAAAAAGAGCAAAAAAAAAATTTTTACTTGTGTCGTGTCAGTGTTAGTGTCATTTGGTAAACGGATTTTTGTACTATTAATTGTAGTTAGCAGGAGGTCATATCGGCTATCCTACATAATAAATAAAAAAAAAAAAACCGTCGTCAATAATTACAACTAAAGGTAAAGTAAAAAAGGGTAAGAAAACTTTGAAAGTCAAAAGACCAAAAAGGAAACTACGTTCAAAATATTTACACGAATAGAATGTGAATCAGATGAAGTAAGATGAAGCCCCAGTGACGAATTGGGAAGAGGACCAAAGGTGTGCTTTTTTTTTTGATTGATTGATTGATTACCAATGTAGTTAAAAATAGCCCACTGCGACAATCCTTATAATAGTCAAGGTGAGCATATGCAGAGTATTTTACCCAAAAGGATTAAATACACCAAGTTGAATAGACAAAATATATTTATGTACTACACACAAGAAAGTCATTGGGAAAGATGAAGTGGGATGTGAAATTGAATGCAGGGATGTTCAATATAAAACCACCTTGACAACCGATTTCATTTCACTTTATTTCATTTCATTTCATCTCTTCTCTTGCTTTACATTTCATTCTCTTCTCCAGGATCGCTTTCATTACATTACATTTGCCTCCTTTTTTTTATTCTCTCTCACGAGTAAGATCCTTTATTGTTTACCTTTTGACACACCATTCTTCTTCTTCTTCTTATTGTTGTTGTCATAGTTGTTATTTGAGGGAACTTTCTGTGTTTCGTCGTGTAATTTGAAACAATTTCGTTTTTTTTTTTTTTGAAATTCGCGTCTTCTTTTTTTTTTTCGACAATGAAGGTTAGTAGAACTAAATTACACTAAAAATAAAAAACCTAATCTGATCTTTTTCTCCTTTCGTTTCCATTCCCCTATCTATCTATATAGAAACTACCACAAACAACAAAACACAGAGTACTGCTCAGTAGTACCAATAACCCTTAATGCAATGCTGCGCGTTAATTAATTACTGAATTCTCCCGCTATTTCCATGTAGTTTGCAGTTTGCAGTTTGCAGTTTGCGCATTTTTCCAACACGACACACCCAAAGAAAAAACCCCTTTCTTTTTTTATTTTTGCGCAACTTCTATACGTTCCTCGTACTCAACTTTACTGGTCTAAAAACTAAAATTTTCGCGTTGACAACAACAATACAATTACTAAATGTTGGTTTGCTAACAACCAATAGTTTGTATCCTCACGTGAACATTTATCACATGATTAAGTTGGATAATATAAATCATAATAATACAATACTTAACGATAATATTTTCTATCTGTAAAAATAAATTAAACGGTAGTCATTATTCTTCTCTTTCATAATGATATTGACTGTTGCATTAAAAATTTTAATGCAAATTTCGCAAAATACTTCAAACAAAAAAAAAAAATTATGGAATGTGAAACAAAGATAGTTTGACTAAACCAACTAGTAATTATTGTACTGCCTTACAAACCAACTCTTTTATTTTCTTAATTAGTAGGAGGTTGTATTTCAAGTCAATAATGGTATATAGAGTTGACAGTTAACCAATTGACAGCAAATATGATGTCATCCTTTTTCGTCAAACTCGCACGTCTGTCACGTTTTTTAGTCTTTCACACGCACGCACACACACAAAAAATATCAGATATAGAAACTTCATTGCGGTAACCAACTTGCCCTTGCCCACAATCACAACCAACACCACAGCCAATAACATACATACAGTTCAATGGATAATGTATTCACAGCTTTGTCGATATCGTTGTTAACAAACCATAAGCGATTCGTTATAGTTTCAGATGACTCCAAACAAACAGTCCGTAAATTCACAAATTTGCTTACAAACACATGCTCCTTCGATGCATCCCAATATTGCGTTATAGACCTACTAACGGTTCATACCACTATTGATTTGATTCATAAAATGACAAACTACGCCGACAACAAATACCAATTAAAGAATATTATCATTTGGGAAAACGTGCAATACTTGACCTTAAATCAACACAGATCTTTATACAAATTAATCTTGCAAATCGATCAGTATGAAATGACGGGGTTGAAAAATAAACCTATAGAGATAACCATTGGGAATAATGATGAAGTGCTATCCATTAACAGACCTGATTTATTCACTATTGTCATGGCTCTAGATTATCTGGCATTCAATAAAAAACCATATGTTTATTTGAAAGAGAAATTCTGGTTTGCTGTAAACTATAATAATTCAAACCTCGATATGAATTATATTCCAAAAGATGGCAATTATCAAAACACCTTACTAAAATTACGACTGCGAATAAATGAAGTTTTCCTATCTCCAGATATCAAGAAATATATCTATTCCTTGATTGTTTTCAATCGATGCCATAGATTAACCTCACTATCGCCAAAACTGACTAGGGTTCCTACAGTTGCAATTGATTATGTTAATGATTTCTGTAAAGGCTTGATCCTATGGCAAAACCGACTGAACCTAGATAAAGATCTATTTGTCACTCCCAGTTATGTAAAACTTGCGTTCCGTAAAATCGGATACTGGTTAGTCGATTGGGAATACAATGAAAAGTTTGCCCAAGTTGCTACAAATAACTCCGACGTTGATGACGTGGGTGGTGCAGAAACTAATCCAGAATACGAGAAAAGATTGGAGATAAGTATGCTAACTGGTGATTGGTATGGCAGTGATTACTTTTTTGTTAACGAGTACTTGAAGAACAGCAAAAGCAAACTAGACAAGAGCAGTCCTACTGGTTATACAAATAAAATCATAGAAGATGTGATCAGTTCTGTCAGACCTCCTTTGTAATTCCCATAAATCATTATCGGTTTGATAAAGTATGTAAGTAGTGTACATAGCCTCAAGAAAAACATGAAAAATTATGATCGGTCGGAATCAAAGGGCAAAGTAAAAAAAAAAAAGAAAAAAAATAGAAATCTCTCTCGCTCGCCAACAAAAAAATAAAACTGGACAACTCACGATTACACTAACTATTTCAACAGTACTTCTTTCCTATTCAACCACATAAGAACAACAACGACAACAACAACTCTGAAATATTATTGAATTGCTGAATCAAAGGAAAAGAAGAAAGAAGAAATAATACAGCAAATACAATGTCTAACGATATTCCCATCGATTTTACTGAATTGACTCAGTTGACACAATTGGGAATCCCACAAACTTCCTTAGATTTCAAATCAACAACCTTAGAATCAGATCATTACATATGTGTGCGTGAATCCGGAGGTCAAGGTAACACCGTTGCCATTGTCAACTTGAAGAACAATAATGAAGTTACTCGAAAGAACATGACTGCCGACAATGCCATTATGCATCCAAAGGAATTTGTTATTTCCTTGAGAGCAAACGGAACAACCTTACAAATCTTTAATTTGGGCAGTAAACAAAGATTAAAGGCTTTCACTATGGATCAACCAGTGATATTCTGGAAATGGCTCAATGATGAATACTTGGGTTTGGTTACTCAATCATCCATTTACTACTGGAATGTTTTTGATGGTACCAACGACGGTCCAATTAAATTATCCGACAGACACCATACTTTAAACAATTGCCAAATAATAAATTTTGTTGCTGAACCAGATTTGAATTGGTTTGCTGTCACCGGTATTGCTCAAGAAGAAGGTCGTATCGCCGGTCACATTCAATTATACTCCAAATCAAGAAATGTCTCTCAAGCCATTGAAGGTCATGTATGTAAATTTGCTTCCCTTACATTGTCCGGAGGTGTCCAACCAACTAAAGTGTTCTGTGTTGGTAACAAGAACGCCCAAGGTCAAGGTAATTTACACATTATTGAAATTGATCATGTGGATGGTAACCCTCCATTCCAAAAGAAAGCTGTTGACATCTTTTTCCCTCCTGATGCTGCTAACGATTTCCCAATCAGTTTGCAAGCTTCCAACAAATATGGTATTATCTATGTTTTGACCAAATATGGTTTCATTCATTTGTACGATATGGAAACTGGTGGTAACTTGTTCGTTAACAGAATCACTGCCGATCCTGTGTTCACTGCTACCAGTTATAATGACGGTACCGGTTTATTGACCATCAACAAATCTGGTCAAGTTTTAAGTGTCGAAGTTTCTCGTGACAAGATTATTCCATATGTCTTGGATAAATTATCCAATGTCCCATTGGCCTTGGCATTATCTGCCAGAGGTGGTTTCCCAGGTGCTGAAAACTTGTTCCAACAACAATTCCAAAGTTATTTGAACCAAGGTGACTATGCCAATGCTGCCAAAGTTGCTGCTTCCTCAGAACAATTACGTACTCAAGATACCATCAACAAATTAAAACACATCACTCCACAACCAGGTCAAATCTCCCCAATATTGCAATATTTCTCCACTTTATTGGACAGAGGAACTTTGAACAAATTCGAATCTATTGAATTGGCTAAACCTGTCTTACAACAAGACCGTAAACCATTGTTTGAAAAATGGTTGAAAGAAGACAAATTGACTTCATCTGAAGAATTGGGTGATATTGTCAAATCTTATAATGATACCACTTTGGCCCTTGCAGTTTATATCAGAGCTAATGTCAACATCAAAGTTGTTTCTTGTTTAGCTGAATTGGGTCAATTTGATAAGATCTTGCCATATTGTCAAAAAGTTGGTTACAGTCCTGATTACACCAACTTGATCCAAAACTTGGTCAGAGTTAACCCTGATAAAGCAAGTGAATTTGCTACTTCCTTATTGGCTAGTCCTGACGCCAACTTGAATATCGAACAAATTGCTGACTTATTCTTTTCACAAAACTATATCCAACAAGGTACCGCTTTCTTGTTGGATGCTTTGAAGAATGATGCCCCAGCTGAAGGTCATTTACAAACCAAAGTTTTGGAAATCAATTTATTACACGCCCCTCAAGTTGCTGATGCAATTTTGGGTAACCATATGTTTAGTCATTACGACAAACCAACCATTGGTAAATTATGTGAAAAATCTGGTTTGTTCCAAAGAGCTTTAGAACATTATGATGATTTGAAAGATATCAAGAGAGTTATTGTTCACACCAACGTTTTGCCAAGTGATTGGTTGGTTTCATATTTCGGTCAATTGAATGTTGAACAATCCCTTGCTTGTCTCAGGGAATTGTTGAGCCAAAATATGCAACAAAACTTGCAAGTCATTATTCAAGTTGCCACCAAATACTCTGAATTGATTGGTGCTATGAAATTGATCAAACTTTTTGAAGAATACAAATGTAACGAAGGGTTGTACTACTACTTGAGTTCAATTGTCAACTTGACCCAAGACCCAGAAGTTGTTTTCAAATACATTCAAGCTGCTGCTAAAATGAACCAACCAAGAGAAATCGAAAGAGTTGTTAGAGACAATAACGTTTACAATGGTGAAAAGGTCAAGAACTTTTTGAAAGAATTCAAGTTAGATGATCAATTACCTTTGATTATTGTTTGTGACAGATTTAACTTTGTTCACGATTTGATTTTGTACTTGTACAAGAACCAATACTTTAAATTTATTGAAGTTTACGTTCAATCTGTTAACCCAACTAACACTCCACAAGTTGTTGCTGGGTTATTGGATGTTGATTGTGATGAAGAAATCATTAAAGGTTTGTTGATGTCTGTTTTGGGTAGAGTTCCAATTAAGGAATTAGTCGAAGAAGTTGAAAAGAGAAACAGATTGAAGATCTTATTACCATTCTTGGAAAAGACTTTGGAAGGAGGCTCCACTGATCAAGAAGTTTACAATACTTTGGCTAAGATTTACATTGACTCAAACAATTCCCCAGAGAAATTTTTGCAAGAAAACAACAATTACGATACTTTAGTTGTTGGTAAGTATTGTGAAAAGAGAGACCCATACTTGGCTTATATTTCTTACAGCAAAGGTGGAAATGATGAACAATTGATTTCTATCACCAATGAAAACAAAATGTACAAATACCAAGCCAGATACTTGTTGAATAAATCCGATCTTAATTTGTGGAACAAAGTTTTGACCGCTGATAACATCCACAGAAGACAATTGGTTGATCAAGTTATTTCAACTGGTATTCCAGAATTGGATGACCCAGAACCAATTTCCATCACTGTTAAGGCTTTCATGGATAACGATTTACCAGAAGAATTAATGGAATTATTGGAAAAGATCATCTTAGAACCATCTCCATTCAGTGAAAATGCTTCATTGCAAGGTTTGATGATTTTGACTGCCATCAAAGCTGATCCATCCAAGGTTTCTAACTACATTGAAAAATTGGACAAATTCGACCCACTTGAAATCGCCCCATTGTGTATTGACAACGGTTTGAATGAAGAAGCCTTTGAAGTCTACGATAAATTTGAATTAAGATCCGATGCTATGAAGGTTATTGTTGAAGACATTGTTTCTTTGGACAGAGCCGAACAATACGCTGAAAAATATGAAACCCCAGAATTGTGGTACCAATTAGGTACTGCTCAATTGGATGGTTTACGTGTTCCAGAAGCCATTGATTCTTATGTCAAATCTAAGAACCCAGAAAACTTTGCTCAAGTTATTGAAATTGCTGAGCATGCTGGTAAAGAAGAAGAATTGATCAGTTTCTTGGATATGGCCAGAGAAACTTTGAGAGAACCAACTATCGATGGAGCCTTGATCAATGCTTATGCTACTTTGGATAGATTAAGTGATATGGAAAAATTCGTTGCTGGTTCTAATGTTGCCGACTTGGAAGCCATTGGTGATAAATTATTTGAAGCAAAGAACTATAAAGGTGCTAAAATCTTGTATTCTAATGTTTCTAAATACGCCAAATTGGCTACCACTTTGGTTTACTTGGCTGATTACCAAGGAGCTGTTGATTGTGCTAGAAAAGCTTCCAACACTCAAGTTTGGAAACAAGTTAACAATGCTTGTATTGAAAACAAAGAATTCAGATTGGCTCAAATTTGTGGTTTGAACTTGATCATTGATGCTGAAGAATTACCAGAATTAGTCAAAACTTATGAATACAATGGTTACTTCAAAGAATTGATTGCCCTTTTCGAAAGTGGTTTAGGTTTGGAAAGAGCTCATATGGGTATGTTCACTGAATTGGCTATTTTGTACGCCAAGTACTCTCCAGAAAAGGTCATGGAACATTTGAAATTATTCTGGTCAAGAATCAACATTCCAAAAGTCTTGACTGCTTGTGAAGAAGCTCACTTATACCCTGAATTGATCTTCTTGTACTGTCATTATGAAGAATGGGATAACGCTGCCTTGACTATGATTGAAAAGTCCGAAGTTGCTTTTGATCATTCATCATTCAAAGAAATCATTGTTAAAGCACCAAACTTGGAAATTTACTACAAGGCTATCCAATTCTACATGAATGAACAACCTTCATTGTTGGTTGACTTGTTGCAAGCCTTGACAGCAAAATTAGATTTACCAAGAGTTGTTAGAATGTTTGTTCAAAGTGATAACTTGCCATTGATCAAACCATTCTTGATTTCTGTATTGGAAAAGAACAATTCCGTTGTCAATTCCGCTTACCATGACTTGTTGATTGAAGAAGAAGATTACAAATCATTGAGATCTTCAATTGAAAATGAAAGTAACAATAGATTCAACAAATTAGATTTGGCCGAAAGATTGGAAAAACACGATTTGATCTTTTTCAGACAAATTGCTGCTACTTTATACACCAAAGAAAAGAAATTCAACAGAGCCATTTCTATATTGAAAGCCGACAAATTATGGCCAGATTTATTAAAGACTGTGTCTATTTCTAAATCGAAGAAATTGGCTCATGAATCTTTGGATTACTTTGTTGAAACTGGTAACCATGAATGTTTTGTTGCCTTGTTGTACACATCATATGAATTTATTGATTATGATTATGTGATTGAATTATCATGGTTACACAACTTGTCTAACTTTATTAAACCTTATGAAATTTCCGTTGTCTATGAAAATAACAAGAAATTAAATGAAGTTTATAAAGACTTGAAGAAGAGACAAGACGCTGAAAAGAAAGAAGAAGAAGAACCAACTGCAGGTCAACCTTTGATGCTTACTAATGGACCAATGAGCTATCAAGGTACCGGAGTTGCTAGCAATCTTGGATACCAACCAACTGGTACTGGATTTGGCAATGCTTTCTAAGAATGTGGAAAAAAAAAAGAAGGTGAATAATATTTAAGTGGTTATTTATTCAGTTTTTGTTTTTATTATTTTTTTATATATATATATTATACAGATATGTTTTTTTTATAGTTTTATTATTTTGTTTTATAAAAAAAAAGAAGAAAATGCTATTGATTTATTAACTATTAACTATTAATTTATTCTATTACTCTATACTTTACTAATATCTGAATAATCTTTTTAAAGTTCTTTATTAAATCACTTATTTTACAATTTCCAAGAATAGCTTTACATATAACCAATTGATTCCCTAGTTTTTCCATACTTCCTCCTCCTCCTTTAGTGAAATTAACCACTTCAATAGAATCATTAGAACAAATCAATTCTAATTCCAACCCTAACTTGTTATTATTCAATATCACCAAATTAACTCTTTGACATTGTTGATCATAAGTTATTTTCTCAAACACTTTTTCATTACTCATTAATCCAAATTGATCCCGTTTAAAATTCAATAAATTATCGAATTTATCGAATTTATATTGAACTTTATTTAATATTTCATAAATCATTTCCGCAAATTTCTTTAAATTTTCTTCATCGGAATGCCCAAATCTATTCAATATTCCAACTCCAGTTTCTTCAAGATTTATAAATGAAGGTAAGGTATGTTTATAAATTGTCCAATTACTTATCACATTATTATTTTTCTTCACGTCGATTTTTTTAAGAATACAATAATAAGGAAGTTTATAACATTGGGAAAAATTTGAAAAAATTTCAAATCTAATTCCTAAAATTGAATCATGATTGGTGGGGAATAAATATTGATTAATTGGAAATGATGTGATTCCAAACATTCTATATATGTTTTCATAAAGGATGTTTTCTTTTAATTCTAGATCATTAGTTGGGGTTGGTTTAATCGGTTGATTAGTTTGGGATTTCAGTGACGACCTTGTTGTTGTTGTTGTTGTTGTTGGTGGTGATATTGATATTGGTTGTTGTTGGGGTTGTTTGGGTTGAAAGAATTTCGAGATCGAATCATCAAAATAACTATGTTTTATAGTTTCTGGAATATCCACATCTATGAGATCTCGATTCCCATTGGATGGTGCTGTTGTGTCTTTCAGTTGTTGTTGCTGTTGCCGTTGCTGTTCCAGAAATGCTATGTCGTCTAGTAGTTGTTGTTTCGTTAGTTGATTACTAGCAATGTCTTTCTCAATCAATGTTATATCATTAGTAATGTCATCAATCTCTCGTTGTAGATTCTCAATCTCTTCAACTGAATTCATTGGTTGGAAAATATATGCAAGTGGATTGGTTCTTATTGTTATTGTTACTGTGGTGCCTGACGAGATATATTTATTTGTGGATTTGTTTTGTTTCAAGTTGATTCTAAAAATACGCGTTCTCTCGGCAAACGTCGCCAATCTCAATTTGGTGTGTGAAAAGCTTAACAATGATATCATCAAAAAATTTTTTTTTCTTACAATCAACAACCACCACCACCACCACCAAAACTAAACATCCAACTCAATACCTAAGACGTTGGTTGTGTGGGTATAACAAATAGAAACAATCAGAAGAGAAATCTTATCAGTTTGCCATTCTTTTACAAATCAAACTAATTCATATATTTCTCAGTTACACAACAGCCACGTCATTTCTACAATGTCACAAGATCAAAATCAAACCCAACCCATTGCCGTGCCGCCTCAACATGATCTTGGACACCGACCCACTCATCGATTCACAAACCTGTATTGGTCTATTGATTACATCACAGGATTGAACAGTTTGAAATCACAAAGTTTCAAATCAATTAAACAATTGCATGAAGTAAGAAAATTGGTGTTCAATTATATGTCCTATTTTCATGCCAATAGTGAATTCTTAAATAAATCAAGTGTTGACTTATTCTCTGTTGAAAGCACCTTCTTACCATTTGAATCAAGTACCTCCCTCACTACTGGTAGCTCATCAAGAAATGTTACCCCACTTACATCTCCCCTTAGAAAGAAAATCCAGAATGAAAAAGAACAGGAGCCAGAAGTCAACATGCGTTCAGCTTATGGAAAATACATTGAACAAATGTCACAAGAATCTGGATTATTATTAAACTTGACTTCGATAGTTGACAGGGATGTCTTGGAAGACATCACATATTTCTTGAAAATCAATGAACCAGAAATAATCAAACAATTTGCTAGACTAGATGGGATATATAGTGATTATTTGAAAACTAACAAAACCATTGACAAATTAAAAGCGAAGCATGTTGAACAATTACGATACAAAGAGTTTGCCCAGTCTTCTGCAAACATTGATTCCACTCCTCCACCTCCCAAACAAGAGGAATCGTCATTTGAAGAATCTTACACGGATGATGCTTTAGACGATGATGATGAAGAAGAGGAACACGTAGGTGGAAATAAAGAATTTGAATTAGATTTCCCATTACAAATAGGAACAGTTGTTGTTTCCGGTCCTGAAGAATTGAAGAGCATTTTGAATTTATTGATCAACAAAGTTCCAACCATACCTAGAAAAATTCCATTGCCAGGATACAAGAATCAAATTTTTAGTAGTGATTCATTGTCTTCGATATTTTTAAAGTTCCCAATTAGAGGTTTGAAACCATCAAGGGTTAACATGGAGAAGTTTGGTCAAGGTTTACTCGATTTGAAGTTTATCACCAGTAACAATTTCTTTAATAACAAGAAATTCAAAAGTGAAGGATTATGGTTCGAATGGTCAGACTTAGCTGTTCACTATTCCGAACTCAAGAAAAGTGATACTCTGGAAAACTCTTCAGTTAAAGATACTTATAGTGTTGGAACAAGTGTTACTACTTCCACCACTACAAACAAATCTTCGAGTGCTATTGCTTCTCCTAAAGCAAACAAGTTTATGACAGAGATGGCGGAAACTACTACTAGATTTAATGCTATGTTCAATAATGTAAGAAGTTCAATCATGAGAACAAATTACGATGAAGTCTTGGAAGATTTGGAAGACAAGTATAATGAAGAGATCTTGAACTTGCAAGAACAGAAATATTTATTAGAAAACGGATTGCTTGAAATTTCTAAATCATTGGAAGCTTTTGAACGTTCGAAAGTTGAAATGATTTATAAAAGTTTATCAAGATTGCTGGAGATTTTGGTCAAGTTTCAAAAAGTTCAATTCGAAAAGGCCGAAAAGTTTTCTACCGATTTTATCAAGAACATCAATAATTCCAAGAATTATGAACATGATTTCAACAAGACTTTAGAGAATTTCAGTACAGGTATATATTTTTCAAGTATGATTTCGTCAGACACTTCATCATCTCACAAGGGAGCCAATTCTTCTTCCTCATCAACTTTCCAAAATTTGAAATACCAATTCGATTTATACAAAGATATCCCATTGCAATTGAAAAACAATTTTAACTGTGACAATGAATCTTTGTTGAGTATTGCCTCAATTCCATACATATTGTACCAAACAATTAAAATTATCGAAGAAAGAAGTAATGACAACATAGAAGATATCAAAAAATTATGGTCTGCACCAATTGAATACCATAGCCAATGGAAACTAAAACAAGATATAACTGAACTTATTGCTGAATTTACCCCGGATTTGAAAAACGATTTGGCAAACAAGAATCTAATCGAACAAGAATTTGTTAATCAAGTGTTGAACTTATTAAAATCTTTGAAAACTGAGAGTGTCATTGTTTTCACAAAGAATTGGCTACTTGATATAAGCGATTCAATTATCCCATTTGTTATATTTGATAGCTTAATGAATTTGTATAATCAAGAAGGACAAGTGCCAACTGAAGAACTAGTTAAAATCCTTGCCACCATTCCTCGAAGTAACTTGTCGTCATTGATTTATTTCATCGAGTATATTGGTAATTTATTTGAACTTGGTGATATTCCAAGTTATGAAATTTCGGATGAATTACCAGATGAATCATTAATGACACAGGTGGATGTTTCTCAAATTCAACAAATTTCCGAGCAATTAAATTCAATGGACGAGATTGGTTCCATACCACTTATGCATTTGATTCTACGTCCATCCAGTTCAAAGCATGCAACCGGGTTCAAGCCACCTTTGGATAAATATAAACGTCTATTAACAGATTTATTGAAACTAAGCGTTCGTACTAATTTGTTGAAAAATTTAGTTGAAAATGAAACAAACTATAAAGTAAAGAAAGAAGCTGAAAAATTACAGGTCAAAAAATTGCCAATACCACCAAGTATCACTGAGCCACCAAAAACTCCCGTCAAGTTGAATTTTAGCGTAGCCAATCCACCTCAACCACGTCCTGAAAGTGGGGAGTTCACATTACGACCATTTAGAACAAGAGCTACACCTAACCCAAGTCCACAGGCATCACCAACAAGAGAGCCAGTTGAGAAATTCGTTAAATCAATCTCCCCAACTCGAGATTTACAACCACCTGCTGCACACCACGACGGAGGACGTAAAAGAAGTTCAAGCAATGCTAACTTCATGGTTCCAAAGATAGATGTTGAGTTTGAGGAATAACCAATCTTGCCCCTACTTTTTCTTTTCTTGGAATCCGGTCATTGTAACTTTTTCAACCTTTTTCAATTGTTTAACACTAAATAGTAATAAACAAAGCAAAGCAACTGCAGAAACAACAATAACGAGCTCGAAACCACCATCACTTTCTTCAATAAAATTCTCAAGATTCATACCATACAACGCAGATATATACAAGCAAGCACCTAACGATAACAACCCCGTAGAGAATTTCAAACCTAATAACATGAGTTGATTTCTATTTGAATCCAACACAACATTAATTAAATCTTCTGTAGTTTTAATTTGATTTTTCAAATTCTCTACAATTTGAACGACCTCATCTATGGCTTGATAATAATTCTCCAATAACATTTCAATATCCTCATGATCATTACCCAATCGAGGATGATTATTAAACTTATCCGTCAAATACAATTCATTCAATTCGTCACCATCATTTTCTAAAATATCTTCCAAACATTCCTTGATCAAATTAATCTTCTGACTAAATTGACTGATTTTCTTACTTTCAATTAACAAATATCTCAATTTGAATCTTTCGATACTTTCATCCAAACCTTGTAAAATATTCTTCAACACCGTATTGTGCACTTTCATTTCCGTCGACAAGTTAGACACAATATATATGAGTATACCTTCCAATGCCTTGAATTCAAATGGTAATGATTCTAAATGGGTGGATTTCAACCTACCTGATAGATCTTTCAAGAAATACAGAATGGTATGGGATTCATGATGATGATCATGGGTAAAACTATCAAAAATTACCAACTCATTATGTCTAATCAATGCATGGACATTTAATAATTGTAACAAGATATTGTTTTTTCGAATGATTATACTGGGAACAATATCTTGACTTGGATGGGTATGACTTAAATTCCGATCGAATTTTCGGAAATCTCGCGGTATTAAGTTATATTTCTCAATAAACTGATTCTTGAGCATTTCTTTGCCATGTTGGATCATTTCTCCTTGTTCATTAAAGATGGTACACCGTATGTATTCGTTATCAGGGTGAGATTTGGTGGAAGAAAGGGTTTTGTGGATGAAATGGTCATTGAAGGCGTCGGAGCTTGTGGTTTTGCATGATGCAAAATATCGTAAGGTCTGTTTGAATGGTAGTAGTGGTCTGGAGAAGGATCGTAGGTGGTGGGTTAAATGCGTAAGTATCATTTGTTTGCTTTCGGGGGGATCTATGAGATGGGTATTAGTATTAGTATTGATATTGGTCTTCCTAGATGGATAAAGGATTGGTAGGTATTTTTTTTTCCCTCCTTCAAATCGTTCCTTCTTTCTCACAAGAACGCCTCTTGTCGCGTGGAGGAAGACGAGACAGGGACGGATGTTCGATTGCTGCGACCGTTTAATTTATTCCCAGAATATGCAAAAAGTAAACAGAAGAAAAATATCACGAAACTAAAACACACACTTAATAAAAAAAAAAAAAATTGAGAATTTCATATTTCACAACATTTCAAACAAACTCTTCACCACTAGAAAAAACACACATACCAGTATGCAATTCCCACGAGTCAACTCTAGTGAAGATCTAGATGTTTATGAAGAAGTAGGCAGAGGTGGGTTTGGTGTAGTATATCGTGGAATTATCAAATCTACTAAACAAGAAGTGGCTATCAAACAAATCGATCTTGAGAAAGATTCCACGGATTTATTAGAGATCAACAAAGAGATCCAGATAATTTCGGAATGCCGATGTAAACAGATAACAGGATATGTGGGATCATTTGTTAAGAATTATAAATTGTGGGTGATAATGGAGTTTATTGATGGAGGGTCGATATTTGAATTATTGAAACCAGGTCCAATCTCTGATGAAGATATCATAAGTTTCATCATGGAAGAAATTCTCAATGCATTGAATTATTTACATAATCAGGGGAAAATACATCGTGATTTGAAAAGTCAGAATATATTGGTCAGTAAACATGGGGATATCAAATTGACCGATTTCGGTGTGTCCACACAATTATCTTCCAATTTCAGTAAGAGGAATACTACCGTGGGGACACCATATTGGATGGCGCCGGAAGTAATTGTAAATAACAATGGAGGACATAGTTATAAGGCAGATATTTGGTCGTTGGGATGTTGTTGTTACGAAATGTTTACTGGGAAGCCCCCATTACAAACAAATTATCCACCTATGAAAGCACTTCGATTGATTTCTAAATGTCAAAAGAACCAAGACTTTATTAAATTGATTGGCTTGTCGAGTTTAGAAGTTTCAAACGATTTAAGGGATTTTTTAAGTTGTTGTTTTATTGAAGATCCCAAGAGTAGGTTTAGTGCTAGTAAGTTGTTAAAACACAAGTTTATAACGAAGTACAATAATGGGAATTCACCAGATAGGATTAAATTGATTAAAAAGTTGATCACAAAGAAACAATTATGGAACCAACAGAATCATATTGTCAAGACACAGAATTATTATATACCTACTGAGATTCACAATAATCAGATCAAATGGAGTATGATTGCTGATGACGACGAAGAAGACGATAATGAAGAATACAACCATATTGGGAATCACGATAGGACAATAAAGTTCGATATAAGTACCATGATGGTAGATGATGATGAAAACAAGCAAGAAATGTCTCAGTTATTTCAACAATTTGATAAACAATTGGATCCATTAAGTTTTATGAAAACAGACTTCAATACAATTTTAACCAAGATATTTAATAAATTGGATCATAAGAACCAATTATCACAAAAACAATATGATCAGATATTAGAAATGAACAATACCATGATAAATCTAATTGCACATGATTCGGACAATAAAAGAATATTAATTTTCCAATACTTGAAATATTTGATAAAAGAATTGTTAAAAGAGAAAAATGGTCATATTAGTAGGTTGATCCTACCATCAAATATACTTCGCCCGTCTCCTCCACCTCCTGGGCAACTTGGTCAAACTAATACTGGGTCATTCACAACAGGGAATACTTTGACTACAGAAGGAACTACGTTGACAAAAATGGGCAGTAGAAAGGACATTAGATCAAAATTTGATGAAATAGAATCAAGTTTATTGGATTCATGGATAAATAGAATGGAACAGGATAAGTAGAACACTACAGGGTTAGATAGGAACAAAAACAGGAACAGAAACAGGATAACATATTACGAACAGGTTAAAACCACTTAACTTATATTGGTGTATCGTCTCTAGATACTAATTCTTCTCTTGGAGTATCTTCTCTAGATGGCAATTCTCTTGGTGTATCATTCCTGGGTGATGTAGCTTCTCTTGGGGTTTCATTCAATGGAGTTTCAGCAGGTGTTTCATCATTGGCCTCTCTTGGATCAGCCTCGTTTTCTTCATCTTCTTCTGCATCTTCCTTTTTAACATACTTGTCATTCATATCGAAGACATCAACTTCCCCTTCTCTACTACAACAGCACAATACTTCACCTTGATTATACACGTCAACACCTAAAAATGTATCTTTACCAGAAGCTTCTGATTGTAATCTATAAACAATATCTTTCAGCTGAACATCCCATATCAACAATCCAGACTCATCAGTTCCTGAAACAATCAATGGACTTTTCTTAATCCTTGTAATAAACTTGACATCACAAGTATACTTGGTGCTAATGTCACCTTTTTTCCAACCTAGATATGTTTTATAAACCTTACTCTCCATGTAATTCCATAACCGTATTTTCCCATCCAAACTGGAACTTAAGATGAATTGTCCATTGGGTGAGATTTCCACTTTTCCAATTGGATAAATCGAAAGATCATTCGTACTTGCCGTTGCAGTACCATAATGTGAAGTAGATGTAGTTAATGTTTTCAAACATTGTCCTGTTTCCAAATCAAACAATCTCATCAATCCATCAAATGATGCACTGATCAAAATTGAATCATCAGGAGTTAGTGTAAGTGATGCAACAGGATCACTGTGGGCCGCTAGGGTACTTAGTACTTTATTCGATGTAACATCCCAGATGATGATGGTTTCATCCGATGATCCACTGATTAAGATATTCCCCTTTTGTACAAATTTCAAAGTGGTGACGTGATAGGTGTGTTTTTTCAAGATTTTTATACATTTGCTAGTTTGGGTGTTCCATAATCGAACAGTTAAATCATCAGAACATGAAGCTAAGATATTTGAATCAATGGGAGAATATGTGATTTCTGATACTCCCCCAGTATGTCCCGTCAATGTAGTTTTTAGATTCCCATTGGCAAGGTCGTAGATATAGATTTTACCATTCGACGCACTAACAGCAAATTGTTCCCCATTAGGTGAGATCTTAATGGAGGTACATGGGGACAGTATGTTTAGTTTGTATCGTTTCTTGTAAAGATCACTGATTTGACTATCTGATTCAAGTATTGGAATTCCCATATTGATAAAGGTAGTTATGTAAAACGTTCGAGGTCGCACTTTCGTGTAACCGATGTATTCTTATAATGGAATATGTGACCAATTCTGTAGATTATTACGAAGGTTGTAGAATTCGATGTACTGTCTTTGTTGGCAAGGAAATATCTTGCCGACATACTTTAGCGTGTTTCGTACACAAAGAGAATTTTTTTTCACCTTTTACACCTTAGGAAAGATTTTTTTTTAATACCTTTTTTTATTCTCTTTAGGCCTTAAATAGTGTAATAAACTTGATTTTCTAATTAAAAGTGATCACTGGTAATAATTATATCTTCTCTGTATCATTCATAAATATCACCAAGCTGTTGCACTTGAATCCGTTAAGGAAGTATTTGTGTTATTACTGACTGAGTGTGTGACACAACACTCTACACGGCAAATAAACTTGGTCGTGTGTTTGGTTAATTGTGATGATAATTTTTCACGCAACGAGAATAAAAGTCACTTTTTTTTTTTTAAATCGAGCGATGTATACAGTCTTTTTTTTTATTATTTAAACTAAAGCGCGAAATTAGATGACACAATTAATTGTACACTTCTTCATTTTATTTGTTTGTGACTATGTACAAATATTTTTGTCCATATTAGTTTAAACAATTAGGTCAATTGGTTCATAAAAAGAAAAAAACACTGTATCAATACCATAAATGTGAGATTTTTTGTATTTATCCCTATGTGAGATGTAGTTTGATCGGTCCATTGTGTATCCCATTCCTAGAGTCAGGGAGTATTTGATTATATTATGACCATCATAAAGCAATGTGTGCACCTTATCTAATTTAGTTACATAATAAGTTGACTAACTACTAACAATACAATAATCTAGCCATCTTAGTTTATACTTGATAATATATATTGTTATACCTTGTTATATTTAAAGCAGATGTAGAACAAAGTGTAGAAGTGCAAGACACATGTGGCCAGTTCGTAGTCGAATAGGTTCTTCAAGTAAGAGAATAGTTCAAAAATCTACATTGGGTATGAATATAACAACAAAAGATGTAAGATATATTATAAATATACAAAGCTAGAATGTGAGATCGTTAGTAGAAACACGCCGTAGGAAGTGTGTAAAAGATATACTAAAACATGCAGATAAAGTAACATTCAATCATAACGGTAAAATCAGAATGAAAAATAATGGAAAGCTACCATTATTCCGTTTATGGTTAGATATGGTACAGGTGTCAAATAAAGACTACTGGATGATAATCACTGATGAATACACAAATTACACATTCGGTATCCATTCACAATAAAGTGGAAAAGAACGAAAAAAAAAAAATATTTTCCTACAACGAATACAGCGGATATCATATCATGACTACAGGATTAGGAAAAAAAAAATCTATTTGAGAGAAACACCGCAAAAAACTATTTATTTTTTTGATTTCTTTATACGTGCGAGACAAAATTATTGAAACCTTGAGGGACAAAATTATTTTGAATGGGAGTGGAATATTTAATGAGATTTATACAAAGTAGTAGAAGCGAAAGAAGTGTAAAGTGTAGTATATAAGATAGTATATACTATAATGATCAAATATTATTATCAATAGTACAACCTGGTACTGCATCAAATAGTAAACAAAGTTAATATAGACGAACTAGGAGAGGTTGAAAATGAGAAGATTCGGTTCAAGTCACGTGAAATACACTGAATTGATCTGACATCAACATCATATGGCAATAAAACTATACAAAAAGAAACCTTAAGATACGAGTAATTGAATAACAAGGGTTCCGTATAAGGAACTATCTTTTCCACCTCCAACACTGTAATTCGACAAATATACAACTGCATTCAATAAAATTAAAAAATTGTTCTCACCATTCGCACGACCCAGATAGTTATCAATTTATTATTAGGAGGAGTAGGAGTAGGAGCAGGAGTACCGAGAAACGAACATGGAACAAAATTCTTGCCCTCCTATCACCTCCAATTGATTATCACCAAATTAACTCAATTATTATCACATTAGCCACCATTATCAATCATGGAGCACAATCATTCCAGTAACTTATTCAGATTTTCTTCTATTAGATTACCCAAATCCGCCAAATTAAGAAGTTTTGGTATTTATTTATCAGGCGCATTATTTTCCATTGGATTTTGGTCATTGATTGATTCTTCCATCTATTCAAAAACCATCAATGCCAGTGATGTGCATATTACAATCATCGATTGGATCCCATTTATATGTTCTAGTTTTGGGATGTTGATTGTTAATTCAATTGAAAAATCCAATTTGTTAATTAATGCCGCTGATCAACTGGGTTTTGGTTTGGGTGGAAATGGCAATGGTAATGCTTGGGCCGCAAGAGTGATTTTATTTTTGGGATTTAGCTTATTGGCAGGTGGATTGGCCGGAAGTTTTATGGTGTTTATTTTGAAATATTTGATGAAACATTACACTTTCCCTACCTTGGGTATGGGGGTTAGTAATATTGTTTGTAATGGATGTGTTATGTTCAGTTGTATTGTGTTGTGGTTGAGTCAGAATATAGAAGACGAATACAGTTATAGTTTAGCTTTATAGGGAGGTACTAAGTTCTTTATTTATTAATAATAATAAAATAGTATATACGTATAAAAAAAAAAGGAATATAATGATGATCAGAACAACAACAATAATAATAATAATATATAAAAAAAATTCTATAACTAAAAAAAAATATATATATATGAACTAGAAGAACAAGAAGAAGAAAAACATCAAGAAGTAAAAAATACTATAAAAGAAACAAGAAATCAAACACCCTCCGATGAAAACAAAATATTAGTATTTCTTTATAAACTCATCTTTCAAGGAACCCAACAATTCCAACTCATAGTCACTGAAATTGAATAAATTCAACTCAATTGGCACCGTGGAACCTCTTGGGTATACTTTGAAATCGTCACTTTTCAATTCATGGAAAAATGGATGAATTAAAACTCTTCTTGGACTTGCTCTCGTATCAGGGTCATACACTAATATCTTCATTAATAAATCAATGGCATCAGCTGGGGAATTACTGAAAATTTGTTTGAATCTTTCTTCTATAGTACAATTAAATAATTTTGTGGTGTACATGTTACCACGATATTGAGGGTTACTCTTAAAGAAAAATGTGTTTGGAGGAGGACCCAATAATTTGGCAATTTCTTTCAATTGTGATTCAGGTGATTGACCTTGGAAGATGGGTTTACCCAAAAACATTTCGGCGATAACACAACCTAAACCCCATATATCGATTTTTGTGGTATATAATGAACATCCAACAATTAATTCCGGAGCTCTGTAGTATCTTGAACATATATAACTCACTGACGGTTGGTTTGGTTCCAATTTTTTGGCAGACCCAAAATCACATATCTTTAACTTGACTGTATTCGGGTCAACAAGTATATTGGAGGGTTTGATATCTCGATGACTGATTCCATAACCATGCAAGTAGAGCATTGCTCTTGCTAATTGAAAAGTGTAGGCTTTCATGTGAGGGTAAGGTATGGTGTATTTTGATTGACGGTAGTATTTGATTTCCGATTGTAAATTGGAAGGTAAACATTCCATAACTAAATTTTGATAGACCTTATTGTCACTGGACGAAGTCTTGTCAAAGAAGAATCTTAAACTAACAATATTAGGATGGTTGACGAATCGTAAAATTTCCAATTCTCGGGATTTATATTCGGTTTGAGCAGGAACTCTTTTAATTGCAAAGGGACCCAACCATTCTTGGTTGCTTGTAGCATTACTTCCATTGGGTTTGTCGTCAGTATCCCTACTGTTATCATTGTACTTTAACATTGCTTCAACAACGGTACCGAATGCTCCTTCACCGATTCTTTTATACTCTCTCACTGTCATTTTGCTAGCGTGACCGCTTTTGTTCTCAACCACATTGGGTAAAGTGTACTCATTTATAACCGAAGACTGTGGCATTGTGGAGGGATAAATGTTCTAAAATAAAAATGTCAAGCTAAGAAATGCAGATAGCCAAAGTGAAAAGGTTGAAGTTGTGATTGATTAAAAGAAAAAATTGGCCGTGGGATATCTAAAAAAAAAAAAAAAAAATTGTAAGGAGAGGGCGGGGCCAGAAAAATGTGTCTCAACGATGTGATTTGGATCGAATTAAGGCAGTAACACGCGTATAGTAAACGAATTGAACTATTAATGGACACGTGAAATAGGCAATTGGGTGGTTGGTGGTTGGTATGTAGTAGTGGTAATAGATGGTGAGTTGTCTGGCGGGAAAGTTGAACAATACTTTGTGATTTGATTTTTTTTTTTTTTGTTTGGATAAACTAATCGTTGAACTTTTTTTTTCTCTGTTTTTGTTGTTGATTCAAATTTTGTTAGTGTGAATACGATTATGTAATCAGGTATGTTTTATTATTTTTAATTTTTTTTTTTTCTTCTACGCTTTTCTTTTCAATACAACAAAACACAAGAATTAGAGGCAATGTTGAAGGCAGAAGAAAAAAGGAGAGGAAGATCTTGGCAATAGGAGTTGACAATAAAGGTTGCGGATGAGGAGGTGGAATTATTATAGTAATTGAAGCAATGAAAGATTATCTAAAGTATTCCACCAACCAATCAGTCCACATACTTCCAGCAACTCACAAGATGACAAAATTATGACAAACAAAAGAAATGACAAAATATACACGTGATTTACACAAAACTATATAAATACAACACTAAACTAAAACCAACCTTAGTTTTTGACAGAACATGCGTTTAGACATCCCGTGCATGCCATGTTTAACTAACCAATTGCAATATATATATATATATAGTGTAGTTATAAAGAGAAAGTATGTGTGTGTGTGTGTGGTTCTTTTTCCAAGATAAGTCAATCAATTTTTTATAACCAATACCAAGATTTTTCAGATGTAAGAGCATTCTCCTTGTCTCCTTGCCCAGTGGCCCACGTTTAGATAGAAATTCAAGTAGCTCTATTCTAAATTGAAAACAGTGGTTATAGCTCAATAAACCCAATAGACAACTCACATGGAGGAAAATTCAATTGTTTGGGGTTTGGTAGAATCTCCTCATGGATGGGAAATAACTTACAAGGTACAATTGAATAGATTGCTCTTTTTAATATATGGATAGTTCACACATGTATCTGAATCTAACTTCATTGGAACTGTTAATTCTAGGCAAACCCTTCTGTGCCTTGATTTCTATAGTTGGTTTGCAATTCGTTTGGCTACCATAGAATTGAACGTTTTGCAACCCCAAAAGACAAAAAATTAAATGTGCACTTTCAATCCAGAGGACACTGATTTCGACTATACAGTACCAGCAATACTTCCACAACAATCACACAAACCAATGTCAGTATTCTTTAGAGATAGTAACATACATATGTTGGTTGCTGGTAGAGAGATCACGAACCAACCTGCAAACTTATTAGTATCAGATTTATTCTTCATTCAACAAGTAAAAAAATAAAAACAAATAGAAAGAAAGCACCACGATGTATATTTATAACCAGATAAATAAAAATGTATGTGCAGTTTAAAATTACAAAGCATAGAATATCAAAACACCAGAACCAATGACAACAAAAGCCAATATAAACAATTTTAAAATGAATAACCAGACTTGGTTTTTTCCACCCGCCTGTTGAATCAATTGTTTTTCTAAATCAATGTCATCCATTAATTTGATTTTACCGTTCAACTTGTGATACTTTGCATCCTGTTTAATTAGGTTGTTTATCGAGTTTAATGTAGTTGATCTATTTCTATTTGGTTGCGGTGGTGGAGTGGATGTCATGATGGACATTTTTCGTGGCCTGGTTGGTATACTTGATGTAGATGAGTTTTTAGCTAATGGAAATGGGAGTGGGAAATCTGAAGTATGTGGAGTTGATTTGTTGTTGGTACTTTCACTTGACGAGGACATGATTGGTTGGGGTTAATATCTATCTCAAGAAACAACAACGAATGGTATCGAAAGCGAAACTAATGGTGTTGAAAAAAAAAAATTGGTTGTGGTTGGTTGGGGTAGGTTGGGCTTTGATTGGGTTTTGGTTGGGTGTGTTGATGATGAATTATAATAATCGAAAGTGTGTTAATAATAAATAAATAAGTGGTGGTACCAGAGTAAGAGTAAGAGACAGTGCAAGTGGAGTGGTTTGGGTTTATAAATAATATTTGAGGGGGATTCTGAGGAGACTTCATGCAAGTAATATTACACAAATCCTACCACTCATACGGCAAAATATTTTTAGCAATACCCACACCAAAGTTGTACACCCTTAATCAACACTAAAATATGTTGGTTGGTTGATCCAACAGCATTGGTTTGGTTTGGTTTCTTAACTTCACTTGGAAACACAACCGGCAACCACTCATTGAGACAACGTGTCGGGCTAAGTATTTGCAACTATTTTAAACGAGCTTACATAAGCCCCGTTTTCAATTTACTGAATTCAATGAAAATCGTTACCAAATATAAGTCAAATTCGAAAGTACAACTATGCAACCAAGACCGTTTTCTATGCAGTGGAACGACAACCAAAGATTAACAGGACGTTAACTAGTTATATAATAACTGTTAAAACAGGTGAAGAAAAACCACCACCTCAAAAATATATCCATAAGGTTAGGTTGTTACTTTCTGAAAACTTTTTATATGAAAGAACAGTTGGTTCAGTTTTACTAACCACTATCCCCGTTAAATCAACCATCTCCACCTATTGACAAGTAATAGTAAATTAACGATCAATCACGTGACTCCTGCATAATACAGTCCTCGGCTATTAGTATGGTCCTCGTCGTATTAACTAAAACCGCTAACAATCGCATGTTGTGGTTTTCTACACGTCAGAAGAAAAAGAAAGAAAGAGAGAAAGAAAAAAAAAAAACCTTTGAACAAAATTTGGATGTTGGCGATTAAATCAAAGCTTATCAATTATTCTTAATAGATAACTATTACTTAATATCAACTCATCATGTGGCTCTTTGACTGGTGTATGTATATACTTTAACCAGCTGGCTCATCTGTTAGCACCAAATTTCAACCAACTTAGAAAATAATTAATACTAACAAACTCATCCCTATTTCACAGTCCAAGATATATTATCTTCATTAGGTTTATGGAATAAACACGCCAAATTATTATTCTTAGGTTTGGACAATGCTGGTAAAACCACCCTTTTGCATATGTTAAAGAACGATAGATTAGCCACTTTGCAACCAACCTTACATCCAACTTCAGAAGAATTGGCCATTGGATCAGTTAGATTCACCACTTTCGATTTGGGTGGGCATCAACAAGCCCGTAGATTGTGGAAAGATTATTTCCCAGAAGTCAACGGTATTGTATTCTTAGTCGATGCTGCCGATCCAGAAAGATTTGCTGAATCCAAGGCTGAATTGGAAAGTTTGTTCAAAATTGAAGAATTGAGTCAAGTTCCTTTTGTTATATTGGGTAACAAGATCGATGTTCCTACTGCCGTTGGTGAAATGGAATTGAAGAACGCCCTTGGCTTATACAACACCACTGGTAAAGATACCGGTAAATTGCCTGAAGGTACCAGACCAATTGAAGTCTTTATGGTTTCTGTTGTCATGAGATCCGGGTATGGTGAAGCATTCAAATGGTTATCCCAATATATTTAGATAAACCCCATTCTGTTGTTTATCTAGAGTGAAAAAACATGGGATCGATCACAAGATGAGAAATATTCTATCTGTTCCTCTGTGCACAATTGTTGGTATATACAAATATATATTTATATAATCATTGTTAATAATGACGTACTTTTTTTTTTTGTGAAATACCATCAATAACAAGATCTGGTTGAGGACTAATAGACAGATCTATTGACCGAAGCAGTATCTACTCCAACAGCATCTCATACCTTCTAATACATTCCATTTAGTTCTGTATTTGCTGCAAATAAATTTTCTCCCTGGTCACACGACTAACATTTTTTTTTTTTTTGCTTGATCCTTCCTCATCACTCAAATATCAATTTTTTTTTCTCTAGCTACAAGGATCTTACTAATGAACGGTATATACTACAAGATAACTTATTAATAAACCGTCAAAATGGAAGGAAACAAGGTATCATTACATCCAGAACAGAAGAAATGGAAGGCACCAAAAGGTCCTAAACCAGTTCATCATAAGAACAAAAATTTAATCGGTTTAGGTAGAACGATTGCCAACCAAAGAGCCAAAGAAAACTCCATTCATTATTTACCAGATGGTGAAATGAGATTCACTACTGACAAGAAGGAAGCTGATTGGGTTAAATTAAGATCCGTCACTCAAGAAAATGCCTTGGACGAGTTCTTAAATACTGCTGAATTAGCCGATACTGATTTCACTGCAGACAAGAACCAACAAGTTAAGATTATCAAAGTTGGTAATACTTCTATTGTGAACTCAAATGGGTTATTAACTGCTGATGAAATGTTGGCCATGAGACAAAAACATATGTTGTTTGAAAATAAATTAACTATTCCTAGACGTCCAAAATGGAACAAGAAACAGAGCAAATTGGAAATTGATCGTCAAGAAAATTTAGCATTTTTGAGTTGGAGAAGAGAATTGGCACAATTAACAGAAACTAATGATTTGTTGTTAACCCCATTCGAAAGAAACTTGGAAGTTTGGAAACAATTATGGAGAGTTGTGGAAAGATGTGATTTAATTGTTCAAATTGTGGATGCTAGAAATCCATTGTTTTTCAGATCTGTTGATTTGGAAAAATATGTCGACTCTTTAAGTGAACCAGAGAATAATAAGGCTAAGAATAATTTGCTTTTGGTGAATAAGGCAGATATGTTAACCAGAGAACAACGTATTGAATGGGCAGAATATTTCAAGTTGAAAAAGATTAATTATGTTTTCTTCTCCGCTGCAAAGGCTAATGAATTATTAGAAAAGGAAAAAGAAGAAGAAAGCAGCCTAGAAGAAGAAGACGTAGTTGAAGAAGTTGAAATCAATGAAGCTATAAGAATTTTAAAGATTGAAGAATTGGAAAAATTGTTCATGGATTCATCACCTAAATTTGAAATTGATCCCGAATTCCCAGATAGAAAATTACAAATTGGATTGGTTGGTTATCCTAATGTTGGTAAATCTTCGACTATTAACGCCTTAGTTGGATCCAAGAAAGTCTCCGTTTCTTCAACTCCAGGTAAAACAAAGCATTTCCAAACCATTCATTTATCTCCGGATGTTTTGTTGTGTGATTGTCCAGGTTTGGTTTTCCCTAATTTTGCTTACACCAATGGTGAATTGGTGTGTAATGGTGTTTTACCGATTGATCAATTACGTGAGCATATCCCTCCAATTTCATTGGTTTGTCAAAGAATTCCTAAGTTCTTTTTGGAAGCTGTTTATGGTATCCATATTCCAATTCAAAAAATTGAAGACGGTGGTAATGGATATCCAACTGCCAGGGAATTATTAAATGCTTATGCTAGAGCTAGAGGTTATATGACCCAAGGTTTTGGTGCTGCTGATGAACCAAGAGCTGCAAGATATATTTTGAAAGATTATGTCAATGGTAAATTATTATATGTCAACCCACCACCTAAAGAAATTAAGGAAAATGAATGGAGTTTACCTAATTTGCAAGAGAGCAGAAAATACAATCGTGATTTATACACTTTGAACCATCTACCTGAATCAAGACAACATCAAATCATAACTGCTATGCATAATAAACACATACCGATTGATGAATTTAATTTAGAAAAAGATCTTTCAAGATTGAATTTCTCACAACACATTGGTGGGGAAAGCAAGAGTAGTAACGAAGAAGACGAAGGTAAAGAAGGCTCTAGCAAAAGCGGAGCCAAGACGTTATTTTATGGTGGTAAACAAGCTGCTTTGGAAAGTGCTGGTGATGATTTGGATAGGGAGTTTTTTGCCATGAACAATATTTCTGGTAAATTTGAAACCCCATTCCACAAGAAGACTTCAGAAAAGAGTTCAAACAAAAAACATAACAAGAAGAACAAGAAACAAGATAAAAAAGTTAGAGTGGTTGGCTATTAGAAAATATGTATCGATATAAATATAGGAATAAATATAATACAGGGCAAACAAAGTTTATTATTATTATTATTATTTCTACAGTGTATTTGAAATCAAGTTAAATTATAATACATTAATCATATATATACGAAAAATAACCTAATAGATTCTGAAAGATGGACCCATGGTAGATTTGATAACCAAGGAACCGACATTTTGCCAGTTCTTTTTCAACAAAGAAACCAAGAAGTTAGCAGCCATCATGATTTGGTTAACCAAGATGTCTTGTTCCATTTCAACGTTACCGACGGCAACAGCCAAACACAAAACTTTCTTCAATTGGAATTTGATGGTAGATTTAACATCAGTAACTTTACCGTACAAATCATCATTGTGAGAAACTGGGGTTGGGAATTTACCAGCCTTGGACAAAGTTGGACCCAACAATCTTGGGATTTGTTTAATCAAAACTTCAGAAGCAATGAAAGCGTTGTATTTCTTGGCCAATTTCTTGATCAATTTCTTGTTCTTGTTCAATTTTTTCAAGTCATCAACGGACATAGCATCGACACCCAAAGACTTAGCTCTATCGACATCAAAAGCATCACCAAAAATACAGATGGTCATGTTTGGTCTTGGAACTTGTGGCAATTTCAAAGTACCAGAGAAACGCTTGTCTCTTTGTGGGTCATAGTTTTTCAAACCGACTTGTAATTCAACGGTTTCCAAAAAGTTTCTCTTTTTGGTTTCGGTGGAGAATTCCAACAATTGTTTAACGTTTTCTCTAACGCCAGAAGTAGTGATCTTAGACATTCTTGATTAACTTAATATTCCGTCTCCCAAAAAAGAAAAGTATTTGGTAAAATAAATTGATTCGACGAGGATGAGGAAAGGAGAAAGGAAAAGAGAGGGTGCATAGACTGAGAAGAGGATTCGTGAAAATTTTCTTTGTAGTGTTAGCAGTTTGTGCAACAAAGTGTGCGAAGAGCGAGAAGTGAAGAGTTTGTGAGAAAAAAAAAAAAAAAAAAACTATGGTATACATATCACGTGTAAGGAATTTGAAAAGGGTTACAGCCCTAATTAGATTTCTTTTAGCACGCGACGCGTGTGGACTTATTCTCATCATTACTTGCGACATAAAATGAGACATTGTTTGATTATCGTAACTCGCATGAGTTAGTATCGTTACTTCTAAGATGATGACATGTCCAGTGACTAACCGCTTGGTTGGTTGTTGTAACTCGTCCGCTGCCAAATTAGGTTGTGTATTAAACCTTGCCATTCAGTATTACTTGCGATATGTTATTAGAACATGCTTGTATGATTATTCCTCGGCAGGCGCGACAAGTTGAAAAACATTGCGATATCTATTTATGTTATAGAGATCCATAATCATTATTAGCACACTAAGATTCATCATAAACTTGTACATACACAGAACCAACATAGATCATTATAGATCAACTTATTTAGACTATTAGAACAACTACCTGTACATATAAATCAGAAACAACTAATCAGTATACAATCCTTCCTTCGCCCCCACACATCACTTATATTATACGCAAATGATAACATTATACAAACCAACCATCAACTACCTAAGGCACACCGGTATACGATGTCTCTCAACTACTTTATACTTATCCAAGGATATACAAACTATTGATCTCAATTTCGATCTTGTCCATTCCAATACCCGATCCAGAAAGGATAAAACATCCATCATAAACTCAAACAACCTCACGCGAATCCAATCCCTCGACAATCGATTCCAAATCTTAAACAAATCACAGTCCAAGATCCTAGATTTGGGTTATGTACCTGGAAATTGGACCACATATGTCCGTGATCGAATGGCAAGTTTACATAATATTGAAATTGAGAAAATATACAAAAAATGTCATATATTGGGATTTGATATAATGTTTGGCAGTACTCCCATTGGAGTATCCTCCATTCAAGGGAATATATTTTCCAAATCTGCTCATTTGAACATTATAAATCATTTCAAAGAAGTTTCATGGTTGGAATATAAGAATCGTGGAAAATCTACTGGGAATGATGCTAACGATGAGATTAACCCAAAAAGTTATTATCTTAGGGAACAAGATGAAGATCGGATTAGTAAACAAATTGAATTAATTGAATCAGGATTGAATAATTTTCGAGCTTCTCGAAGACAAAAACTAGAAATTATAAAGCAACGGGATTTGATGATTTCAGATTATAGAATTGATTTAACATTACATGATATTTGTGCTCCCACTTTACAAGAATTTGGGTTTCATTCAAATTCAGTATCACAGCCATATTTTAGATATAATAATAATCTGGGGTTGAATCATTCAATTGTGAATCCAACAAAGGCAAATTTGGATTTTTTGGATGCATCTTTATTGTTGAATTGTAAATTGCTTAAACCTGGCGGGAAATTTGTGGTGAGATTAAGTGCAATTGATCCAAATGATGAAGAACTTGAATTAACCAGGGAGAAATTACAAAAAGTATTTAATTCGATTTTCGAAATAAATAATTTTGCAACTAACGATGACAAACTGTTAGTGCAATCTTTTGAAAAATATTTCATTTGTGATTCCAAAAAGGAAGATCATGAATATGATGTCTATGATATATTTAAACATTGAATGAATGAATTGAATGGACGATGATAATGATGATAAACAAAGAAATTTTTTAATATTTATTTATTTATTTATTAATATACACTATTTTTTGCGATTTTTAATAATGAATGGTTGGGGAGGAAATGTAATTTGAGATAATATAATTTCACCTCTAAATATCCTTTTCGTCTTCAACTTCAGCTTCGTCGTCTTGTTCGACTTCAGCCTCTACCTCTTCAACTTCTTTATGTTGAACTTCTGAAGCACCAGCTTCATCTTCTATTTGCTCTTTTTCTTCTTCTTGTTCTACCGCTTCTTGTTCTTCATCTTCTTTGGTGTTGTTGTTTTCGAGATCAATCAATGGGGCACCAGATCCGTTGGTTTGTAAATTACTAAAATTATCAATCAATCTATCAGCGACTTTGCCTTTGTTCTTGTTTTGTAAGGTTTGTTTCCATAAGCCAATAGCTTCACTTAATTTAGCCGGATCTACGCCATAATTCTTACCGAATATAACAGCTTCTGTATATCTTTCACTCTTGATTAACAAGTCGAAACATTTGGTAACATCCCCAACTAACCACCATGATTGCCATGCTATGTTGTATCTTCCTTTGGTTTCACATTCTTCAGCCAATCTTATCAATTCGGATTTACTTTGTGAAGAAGACAATAGCAACAATAAGGATGGGTAATCTTTGGCTAACCAAAAACTTTCTTGTGCTAATTTTATGTTCCATTTAGATAAAGCCAAATCTCCCAATTTCTTCCACTTACCGGAATTGGCCAATGATGCGGTTGGGGAGTCCTTTTCTTGTGCTGATAATAAAGTGTAAGCTTGTTTCAAGTTACCAGTGGATAATGATAGTTGGAATTTAGAATCGAAATCTTGTGACAATGAAAAGGATAATGATAAATAACCCAATTTTTCAAAGAATCTTGACAATTGGTTCAATTCGGTTTTGCTGAAACTAGAAATCAAATTTGAGTATTCTTCTGATACACTTTCTAATGTAACGGAGGACAAATCCGGCACTTCTTCATCAGTTTCTTCATCAACTTGGTTGTGAGTGGCAAATTGTTCTAAGTCACCTCTCATCACCAAAGTTTGCAATTCCAATACTTCAGCATTGACGTACCACGAAATGACATCAAAGGATTTATCAATAAGGTACAATTTACCGTCACTGGCTTTGTATCCAATAATATAGAACTTACGGTCAAAGTGACCCAAGTTTATAACTTCACCACCAACAAAGTAGTTCAATCTGTTGGTTGTACCAGTAGTGTAAACAAACACATCTCCGATGAAATTACCTGACAAGATAGCCTCGGAAGTTGGCAAGGTGTACAAGACATCAAAGGAGCTTTCGGCACCTTCTTCTGGGTCCAATTCACCATTGGTTAAGGCTTCTTCGAACAATTCATTGTTATAACTCAAGAAGTAAGTTTCATTGTTCTTCTTGGCACCAACAGTACTGCTTTCTCCCACGTTTGAAGTGGTGACGATAGCTAACAATTCTCCATTATCAGACCACACAACTTCGGCTATATCATCATCCAAGTCAACTCTTCTGACCAATTTACCGTGTTCCCAATCGTAGAAAGAAATACAACCTTCCAGTTTGACTCCCAATAAGGCACCAGTGAAAATCTTATCAGCTTGATAAATCAAATCAAGGGTTAAGTATTCTTGGAAATTTTTGTAAATTTTAACACTGACTGAACTCTCACGGATAGCAAATGAACAAGCAGCTGAGGAATCGTGACTATTCCAAACAAAGTCCAAGGCACTACCATAACTTTTGGATCTCCATGCCAAGGCTGTGTATACTATATATTCACCGTCACCGCATACAGCAGCATATCTACCATTTGGAGAATGGCTCAAAGTTTGTGGGAAAATTTCAATAGAACCCAAGTCTCTTTGTTGTAAGCTTAATGATTCACCATCTTTCAATCCTTCTGAACTAGTTGGTTTAATGACAGATTGGTAAACTTCGGAGTTCTTTGCGTAAATCAATTTATTGTTGGAGTCCATGGAGAACAATGGTTCTTCATTACCCAATTTGATAATCACAAACCCAGAGTCAAAACCTGCAGCAATAACATTGGATTTTGGCAATATGCCAATACACCAGGCTCTTTCCAAACTGTAGTTTATTGATTTTTCCAATTTAAAAGTGTTTGAGTTCCAGAATCTGATAGTACCATCTTCAGAACCAGAAACAATCAAAGGTAATTCTGGGTGGAAAATAGCAAATGAAACGTTAGATAAATGTCCTTCCAAAGTGGCAACACATGATTTGGTTTGATAATCCCAGACTTTGATGGTCTTATCGTCGGATGATGTGATTAAATATGGCTTGTCAGCTTGCGGGTAGTAATCGACATAGTTGACACCTTTGGCTTCGTGTGCAACCAAAGTAAAGTTTGGTTGTGATGAACCCAATGACCAAATCTTTACTGTTCTATCTAAACATGCAGAAGCAAAAGTGTTTGGATCCTTAGGGTTGAAGTTCACACTCATGACATAATGTTGATGTCCTTCAAAAGTTTGTTCTAATTTCCAATTGTTATCCCAATTCCACAATTTGATGGTCAAATCATCACTGGAAGTTAAAATATATGGTTTGGATGGATGTACAGCAATGCTTCTGATATAATCTGGATGGGCTTCAAATTGAGTGACTTTTTCACCAGTGTTGTAATTGTATACTCTAATTTGGAAATCATCGGATCCAACAACAATCCAATTTTTACGAGCAATGAATTTACCGGTACGCACAGGCATTTCAGTGACTTGTATAGACTTCACCAAGGAATTAGTGGCGTAGGACCAGATTTCGATTTTACCATTGTACAAGGTTGTCAAGATCCATGGTTCAGTAGGATGGAAGTCTATTCCCTTCACTCTATCGGAACGAGTCGAGAATTGTTTAACGACATCCAATTTCATCTTTTCTTGATATGTATTGAATTGGAAGGGGAGTTGATAAAAAAAGGGGATGACAGTATTCTTCTAATTCAAAGAAAGGTTCGTCAAATCAAAAATCGTCCTTACTGATTCTATGTGTTGTTGATTTTTTTTTTTTCAATGAAAAGAGAATCCGAACGAACAAAAAGAAAGTGTGAGGAAGAGGGAAAAAAAAAGCGTTAACGTGTTAAAACTAGATTTACGCCGCGTACACGACTAGCTAACTATGTATTAACATAAAGCTGTATATGTATATCCTAAAATACTCGTTCTATTTTTGAACGTTTTTCGTCTCTATAAGTTTTCTCTAAGGCATCCAATTCATTGATGTGTTGGATCCATGATTGGTTGAATGTTTTGTTGGAGAATTTCTGTTTAACCAAGTCTTGGTCGTTTTGGCGAATTTCCACTAGTTTGGCATCATCAATAAATGATCTGTCAATGACAAAGATTTCTGTCAACAAAGACTCAAACGTAGGATAATTGATCACACGACCTTCAACTTCAAATGCAACGAACCCCTTAGCAACCTTATCTTGTAAACTCGTGTCCAAATCTGGATCCTCGTAACCTTTAAAGAAAAATCCTGTGTCAGTATTCCAACTTCCAAGTTCTTTACCTGCAACAATATCCAACAATGGACCAGCCGAAGCATGAACTATTGGGATACACCCTCTGGCCATATACTCGACCACACCAATTCCAAAATGCTCATTCCACATCGCATTGAGTCCAAATTTGCATGTCGACAATAACTCAACAACTTCATCATAAGATATATCAACCCTGAACGTGACAAAATCGGTCAATTTTAAGTCTTTGACTTGCTCTTGTAACGACTTCAAAGTGGCAGTATCATCAGCAGTACGACAAGAACCAGCATAGACAATGGTAGGAATCTCTTCAGTTGGTTTTGTAATATTAGGGTAGTTCTTCTTCAAAAACTGGGAATACTCTTTTAATAACAAGTTATGACGCTTTTCGGGACGGAATTGGGCCAAGTACAACATTTTGTTAGATCTGGGTTTGGTGACATCCACATTTTGCGTCAAGTACTCGGTCCCACATGGTGGATACAATATCTCCAACTTGTGACCAAAAGCGGCATTATACGACCAAATGTTTGACAAATGGTCAAACGTCCAACTACCATTGGCTAATGCAATGTTAATCTTTGTACCAAGAAACACGTAAATGTAATACAAAATTGACCAATATGCAAGTTTACCAAATGCAAAATAATCCCCAATTTTTAACATATTGAATTTCTTTAAATCAGCAAATTGTTGAAATTTTAATTTACCAAACATATCCAGTTGGAGAATTGGGTAGTGGGTATAAGCCATTATTGGAATCTTCAAGGAATTGGCAACGAGCCAATAACTACTTGGCAATCCCATAGTATCGATCCACACATCTGGGGCCAATTCAAAAATTGCTTCAAAGGTTAATAACAACCCACCAAACAATTGGCCAACCAATGTAAAATGCTTCCAATATGTACCATCAATTAAATTGTTGAATTTTCTTAAATAGATAAATACAACCCTCGAGTGATCTAATCCATCGATTTGAAACTTGTTTTCTGCTTTGGATAAAATATCCAATGGTTCTGCTTCGGTATTTGTGGTGTAGATAACACAGATATTCTTATCATCTGCCAACAAGGTTGCCTTCACAGCTTGCCATAAGACTCTTTCACCACCACCTCCATTATTGGCATAAGGATGGAAAAATCCATAAAGAATCTTACGATTAGGATCATTGACATCTCTTCTTCTCATTTCATTCATAAAACTTTCACTATTTTTGCAATCTTCCGGACTGATCTTTAGCTTGTTGTTTCTGAAATTTGTGTAGAAAGATGGGTTCTCACTAGCGAGGATTAATCTTCTTCTATAACTTGATCGTTTAGTACCAACTTCCAAATAGATTGGTTTGGGATGATTAATTACCTTGGTGATTTTCTCTTTCCATGATTGACTTGGTATTATCAAATGATGAGGCAAGATAGTAGTAAGCAATTTATTGAGGAAATATCCAATTGCCACAACAGCTATGATGAAATACATTTGTTATAGTAGAAGACTAGTTGTAGAGTGGAATGAGTACTGATAAGATATTTTTCATTACTGTCGTACATATCTCGCTCGGATATGTCCATGGCGTTATACCAAGAAAAAAAAAAAATCCGACACGTGAACGATTATCACGAGGCGAAAGAGAGAGAGAGAGAACACGTATGGCAAATAGAAGATGAGCTGGCTGTAGCACTTACCAGGACAAATGTGCCCAATCGTCTATTTTATTATTCTACATTGAGTTAAATTATTGCATAAACAATTAATTGCGTCACAGTATTAACCCCCTTGTGTCGACAATAAAAAATGAACTTGCAAGAGAAAACGCCATTGACAAGAAATGAAATATGAAACAAGTGGGAAGTCATTCATGTATCTATATATAGTTCTGATAGTTAATTGTATATTGGTAGTAATTATAGTTGAAAAAGTATACCAGTGTCACGTGACATTTCATCTGCTTTCCTAAAACGGACAAATTAAACTTTACACAAAAATGAGTGCAAGACGCGCACTTAATTTAAGAGACGAAAAGAAAGAATGATTTACATTAAAAGAAAGAAATAAAAAAAAAAAAAAATTTCTTTAACTCCTTTCAAATACCTTTCCCATTATTCCCATTATTCTTTACATTTCCTCCTTTAAATCTTAGTATCACACCAGCAACACTTTTTTTTTTATCTTCAACTGTCCTCCCCTATTTTCTTTTTCCTTAACTTATATTTATACTTCCTTACTTACTCTTGCTTCTCCTTCTTCATCGGAAAATCCCTCATCTTCATTATCATCAACTACTACCATGTCTTCATCCTCAGTGATCATGAACAACGGACAACCAAAAGTCAAAACCCCACTAAGAAAAGAAGAGCTTGAGCAAATAGCTCGTCAGTTAAAGAAAAAGCTTTCCAAAGCAAGTATAACTGCTAAACAGTCCTTGTCTCCCACCAATGTCAAATCTGCCCCTATAGCATTACCAAAATCTTCACCATTAAAGAGCTATATCATGAAGAAAAATGCCAGTGCCCATACACTTCACAATATTTCTCCAGCCAGTAACATGGACAATTTAAACTCATCTCCAATCAACTTATACTCACCAAATGGTAAATCGCCCACCCATATAAGGACACCAGCTGCTGCATTCTTGTCGTCGTCTCCTTTAAAAAATATCGCTCATGTTGACGCGGATGACATGCTTGAATCCCCTACTAAAAGAAGAAGAGCTTCTCCAAATAAAATGGTCTTGCAAGAAATTACCCCAGAAAGAAATACCCAAAATACCACCAAGAATACACTTAAACCTTCTTTGGAATTAGAAAACACACCTACAAAGATCCCATCCAGATCTCCAACAAAGGAAGAACAAACCACTCCAACATTACCAAAAAGGGAATTGGCTTCCTCCCAACAAAGCTCACAGAATGCTCTATTGAAGACTCCAAAACAATTATCCAACGGTAATGGGTTTAATGACGCTGAAGGTGCTGATTTACTAATGTTTTTGGCCACTTCACCTTCTCCAGCAAGACCATTCTATGGAAATACACCTCGTTCTGCCAACAGACCTCTTCCTTCCATTCAACAATCGTCACAACAATCGTCACAGCAATCATCACAACCACAGTCACATTCACAATTGAACTCACAATCTCAATCACAAGCACAATCACACTCACAACAACAGCAGACAGTTCCACCTCCACCCCCTGCAGTCTCAATATCACAACCAAACTCTCAACCAAACTCTCAATCCCAATCCCACTCACAGTCATCATTTGGTGCATCTGCGTTCATAGCCCCACCTCCTCCTGTGACACCAAAGAGAGGAATTACGAATCACAACACCAGAACTCCACAAAACAGATTGACACCATTTTTTAGTACGTTGAATGGGGGACTTCCTTCACAAGGGTTAGCTTTAACTCCTACAAGTTTTAACATGAATGATTATGTGACGTTTTTCACCCCTTCCCCAGGTGGAGCTCTCAATAAGAACCTATTGAAGACTCCGGATTTCCATGCTTCTCAGAAAAAGTAAATAAAGATCTTGTAAACTAAATCCAAATACAAAAAATGACCTTAATATATATTTAATGAGAGTGTAATATATATATATCATAGCCGAACGACAACTATATCCAATCCGATCCATCCTTGATGGTAATCTCATAATCTTCTGTTCTCATGATTCGTTTCATTTTTGAAGTTAACAAGTCTAGGTCGTACTGTTTGGATTCACAATGTAAGGCTAGTTTGAACTTGTCAATTGACCTTCTTATATAATCGAAAAATTCGTCCAAATTTTCAATTGAACCCACAGAAATATACAATTGCGTAACTTGTTCTAAATCCAGTATAATAGCATCCCAACAAGTGACAATAGCACCATTAAGAGGATATAATAAATTAAAGTCATCAACATTGGACAAATCCAAAGTCCTAGCAATCGCTTCTCCAGAGTATGTTAATTTCTTGCTAGATTTGATGATTATTTTTAACACAGTAGGATGTAAATATCTCAACCCTTCAAAATCTTCCTTGAATTCGTCATCATCTCCTAATTCAATTATCAAATCATTGATGTTGTCGATTTCTATATTTTTGAAGTATTTGTAATCTTTAAGTAGTAATTGTTGACTACCCCATATTTTCTTAAATATTGATTCTTTAACTTCCCAATTACTATCATCATCTTTGGCGTCTCTATACATCAGGGCACGTTTATTGCCACGATATCTAATAACATAAGGGTATAATGCCAAAATTTTCCATAAATTAACATCACCTGTCCAAATTCGTATTAATGGTGCTAAACTCAATTTTTGTAATTCCAGATATCTGTTTGAATTCAATTTCGACAATACGTATTCAACATTTGTGATTCGGTAATTCTTTCGATCTTCAAAAGTGACAGGTTTGTTTAATGGGTTGAGATTTATATAAATATTATCAAAATATTCCAGTTGTGGGCTACAAAATTTCTCACCTAGAATATAATCAACATAATGATCATTATTGAATGTGGAGAGAACATAGGAGAGATCTTGATATGAAAAATAGCGGGAATTGAATTGAGATGCTATTGATTCAAGACAATGATCAGGGAGATCTAACAAGTTTGGCATGCTTGAATGAATTGTAGAGAAAAAACATTATACAATTAAGGAATATTTTTGTTTTAGAAACAAATTAATTTTAAGGGATGATGATGGTGATGATTAAAGTTTCGTCCTTTTTTATAGTTGTCATAAAATTGTATTAGCTTTGAAAAGCTTATCGAATAGTTCCTACTTTTTAGAACTGACCCAGTAGTCCATAATAGCTCTGTGGTTAGTTTAATATCATGGCAGTAGTAAATACATTAATAGAACTATTAACTGTGTAGTACGTGCGAGTTAGGGTTTTCATTGGTTGCAAAATTGAGAATACAAGAACATATAAGTTCATACAATTTTCCAATCTAACAAAACAGTACTGTAAATCCACCAATGTATTAAATCTAAGTATTTTGCCTTGTTTACGGTTGCATCCGTACAGTTAGATACTTAAAAAAAAACTGTATTCTGTTGCTGTTGAATACATGTATTTATGTTGATTCTCTTACTGTTACTTGGTTATTGCAATTGCTCACTAAATTCTTATCAGCAACAAATTTCTCTGGTGCTTGATTTTCTTTTTTTTCCTTCTGCCTCTCCTCTCCTCTCTCTGTCATTCTTTTTTTTTTCAATATCTACAAATATATATTAAGCGTCTCACACAGATCAAACCCAAGGAAGTAAGTGTGTGGTGGATATGTCAAACCAGTTATGTACTGAATAGCTATTATTCCACACTTCCTGCTGTGTGTGTCTACTAACTATCTCTCATTCTAGCTTTGTTTATTATTAATATATGTTATTACTTGTGTTATTTTATTCATCATCTAATGTAGATACATACATTCATTCTACGATTTTTACTTATCCTTGTCCCACTTCATCATCCACTTGCATATCTTCTTCCACATAATCACGTCTGTTAAATCGGATTGGGTACTACATTTTGCTATTGCATGTCCCATGTGTGAAGGTTGGATTCTTTCTTGGTTTAGAAAAATAAAGTATTCACAACTGTACTAGAATTCGCTTGGAAAGTATGATTTATAATAAATACACCTATGACATTATCTTCTTCTTCTCCTTGTTCGTCTTGTTCTCTTTTACTATATACATAAAAAGTCTACATCAATTTTCTACTCCTCAAACACCTTCATCCTACTAGTAACTCTTTCATCACATTCAAACTCTTGTACCCATTCGGAACCTCTTTCTTTCCCCTTCTCAATCCATTTCTTTGGCCAATTGAATTCTTCTTCTTTAGCCATCAACTCGTCTTTAAACACGAATGGTCTGGTTTTGTTATCGACAATACTAGCAGTTCTTTTACCGAAATCATCCAAGAGGAATCTTTGAGTAAACCAATTATACAATTTTCTTGGAATATTAGTAAATCCAACAATGTTTGGCAAAGGATAAACATAAACAGGTTGTTCAAAAAACACTGGCACACCTCTTTCATCCCTTATAACCCTACCCATATCAAGTTCAGGGGCTAATTGAGCATTACTATATTCTTCTGGTTTGATATATTTCAAAGGCACTGGTTTTAAACTATTAGCAGCTGCTTCTTCTTCATCTTCATCTGCGTCAGGGTTTTCTTCCTTTTTCTTTTGTTTTTCCATTTCAATTCTCTCTTCTTCTTCTTTCACGTTGGCAGGCTTTTCAAGGGGACCAAGTAATCCTTCATGAACTCCGGTCATATATTCCTTGTATGCACCACGACCAATACAGATGATACCACCAGATGCTTGTTCTCCTTCAACTGCATCTTCGGATTCGATATCTATTGTTCCAGGGAAAATTCTGTACAATCCAAGAACATCTTTTGCTTTGTATAAATCATATCGACTTTTGGTTTCTTCTTCGCCATTACCAACAGTACTCGTGGTTGTCTGTTGTTCTTTTTTGGTGGCTGTTGTTTCCACATTCTTTCTTCTTAATTCACGAATCTTTTCAGCCACAGTGGATCTAATATCACCTTGTCTACTCTCACTGAATATTTCAAAATCCACCACTCCGGCATTCAAAACTGGTTTAATACATCTTCGGAATAATTTTAATGAATCATCCAAGAAATCATTTGGTGCAGGTGCAATATATATAGTCAATTTACGTGGAATTTTATCCACTCCATAAGTGATTTCTCCATAATGTTTAACCATATCCATCCATTTTTCTCTGATTTTTTTTTGTTCATATCGATCATAAGCATATGCTCCACCAATAGTTGATACAACTGTCCAAAAAATCATCCAATTACGAGAAGGTAATGAAATTCTAGGTATACCTAACATTCTTAATGCCGGATTAGACCATCCTTTCTTTGGCTTCACGTCTTTTGCGTCTGTCATTAAAAAAGGGTTGTGTGGGTGTAAGGTATATATGGGGGAGCTCTCTTCTCTCACACACACAGAAATCGCTGAAAAATTTTGTCCCCAAATTGACCGCACAAGCAAACAAAATTATTATTGATTTGGTTTTTTTTACTAGTCGTGTATTTACAAAAATCTATTAAGATCAGTAACCAAATCATCATGTTGCAAATCTTTACCTATAAACACAAGTTTATTACAAGTGACATTCTCCAACAATCTACCATTTTCTATTATCTCATAGGTATCTCTAACCCCTTGTACAACTCTTACGTCAACATCATCATTAGCTTTTTTACACACTAGTAATCCTTTCAAACGATGAATTTCAACCGGTTTACCATTCACCACATCATTCCAAAGAACAGACTGAAGGAATTTTTCAACTTTTTCAAATCCCAGTTCATCTTCGAGAAATGGGAAATCCACAGCAATTGTACTGATTCTATCATCGTGGAAAGATGATTCTAGCGAAGTTAATTTTGCATCTACGTCAAATGCATGTAGATCCAAAATCTTATTCACATCGATATTTCCAAAACTTGTAGGATAAATCGCAGAATTCTGATTCACTTGTCTGATTCTCTCAATTATTCCACTTTTCATTTCCTCATCTTCACCTAGTTTATCGCTCTTATTCAATAATATCACATCCGCTAAGGCTAGTTGTAAATGTGCAGTAGTTATCCCATTTTCCAATTCCACTTCTTCTCTTCCATGTTCTTTATGCCAATGTCCCCCCACATCATCCAAACATTTAACAATATGTTCAGCATCCACCACCGTCACCACACCATCAATGTATATATTCGACGCCAACCCATCATCTAACCAAAACATCTTGGCAATAGGTGCAGGGTCAGCAATTCCGGTAGTTTCAAGTAAGATATAATCGATCTTATCTTTGGAATTTTCAATCAAATTCTCAATTGCTGTTACTCCATTATCTTTAACTGTACAACAAAGACATCCATTCCCAATATCCAACCATTCTTGTACACTATTATCTTGATCCTGAATGGTGACGGATTTTTCTATTGTAGAAGAATCACCAAATTCATTAAGAATGATAGCTAGTCTTTTGTTGGTAGTTTTACCTATGGTGTTTAATAAGGTTGATTTCCCGGTACCTAAATAACCTGTAATGATAGTAATGGGGATTTTTTTATCTAATGCCGTAGGTGTCAGGGAAAAGGGTACAAATGGGGTGATTGAAACTTTTTCTGTTTTTAATTTCCCATCTTGAGGAAGTTCTGCTACTAATTCTGGTATTTCATCCATCTTCAAAGATAAGTAGTTCTGGGTTATAAGAAGTGTGACTTGGTTGCAGATACTTTTGCTATTTTTTCATTTGTCTTGTTTTGTTCGTTCTAGATCGGTGCGACAAAAATTATTCAAGCGGCAATTGTTTTTCTTTTTTTATTTTAATCATTCTTTGTTCGTATTCATTTCTTTCAATACACTTTCAAGATCACCAAAGCTAATTATATGACTAATTATCAAGTAGTTGTATCAGATAAACAATGCTTCTATAACTATTGTTGTAGATATGTTACAGATTGTGGTTGTACCTTTTTGCTAAATAAAGAAATTGCCGAAGCATCAAGTCCTTTTCCGTTTGATTTTCTCCGTTTACGCAGTTACCCAATTGGTTGTCTGGAACGCACTTATGCAATTATTTTGTTGCTTTTTTAACGCTTATGTAATAGCCCGTGTGTGAATGTTCCGTCTGTGAATGTAGAAACACGGACGTCGCAAGTGTCGTAATTACATAGTTGCATTGTTTTGTCATATTCTATTTCCCGTTTCTTATTATTACTCTATTCCATTCTTCCTCCTTCATGATACTGTTAAATCCGTCCTGGTGCTGCCTTCTCTAATATATGAACCTCTTAGTAATATTTCCAACTATGTGGATTTCATAGTAAACTCATGGTGTGAAAGGTTTAAATATTTTTTTATCTCTCCCCCATTGTTTGCATTCCGAGTTCCTTTCTTGGATTTTTGCCGTTTGCCGTTTGTTCAGTTTATGCTGCCAAATGATTTTTTTTTTCCTTACTAAGTCTAGAATAGACAAATCTAATTATAATAAAATACGGATTACATATGAAAACCACTACTATATAAGTATCGCCTCTTTTTCTATATTATTTATTAGTATAATACTTTACTTCTTTATTTAAATTCTAGCAATCAAGAATATCAACAATCATGCATTACAGGTTTTTAAGAGATAGTTTTGTGGGTAGAACAATCTACCATTTATCTAAACACAAATATTTCTCCCACAAGGAAGAATCCCCCGATTATATAGTTCCGGAAAAATATCTTCCTGAATTTAAACAAATTCTTCAAAATGACATTAATGCTGAAGCTGTTGATGATGAACTTGAAGGAGATAATTTCGAGAAGGATAAAATCAGCGGATTAGAAGAAAATGATGACAACTCCGGTCAAGAAAATGAAAAGGAAAAGGAAAAAGATAAAGACGTTTCCGATGCTTCCAATAATACAATGACCGAAAATGCAGATGAAATAATTGTAACCTGGGATGGTGATGACGATGAAGAGAACCCACTTAATTGGCCATTTTATCAGAAGGCATTCTTTGTTTTCCAAATTTCATTCTTGACAACTTCAGTTTACATGGGTTCAGCTGTTTACACCCCTGGTATTGATCAATTAAGAGAGGAATTGCATGTGGGTAGAGTTGTTGCTACTTTACCATTGACATTATTTGTGCTTGGTTATGGTATTGGACCTATGATTTTCAGTCCTATGTCTGAAAATGCCATTTTTGGAAGAACATCCATTTATATTGTCACATTGGCCTTGTTTGTTATCTTGCAAGTGCCGACTGCTTTAGTGAAGAATATCGCTGGATTATGTATCTTACGTTTCTTGGGTGGTATTTTTGCAAGTCCTTGTTTAGCTACTGGTGGGGCCAGTGTTACTGATGTTGTCCAATTTTGGAATGGACCCATTGCTATCAGTGTTTGGAGTTTAGGTGCTGTTTGTGGACCTTCTTTGGGGCCATTTTTTGGATCTATCTTGGTAGTTAAAGGGGGATGGAGATGGACTTTTTGGTTCATGTGTATTGTGAGTGGATTTGCATTGTTGATGTTATCATTCTCCCTTCCAGAATCCTTCAGCAAGACATTATTACGTCGTAAAGCACAAAGGTTGAGAGCTATTACTGGTAATGACAAAATTGTGAGCGATGGAGAAATTGAAAATCGTAATATGACCACCCATGAATTGGTGGTGGATACATTATGGAGACCATTTGAAATTACCGTTATGGAACCAGTGGTTTTGTTGATTAACATATATATTGCGTTGGTTTACAGTATTCTTTATCTTTTTTTCGAAGTCTTTCCAATTTACTTTGTTGGTGTTAAAGGGTTCACTTTGGTTGAACTTGGTTGTTCATATTTTGCGGTATTGATTGGTATATGTATCGCATGTTCCATATACTTGCCTGTCATTAAAAGATTGTTTACAGATAGAATCTTGAGACAAGAACAAGTCTTCCCTGAAGTGTTTATCCCAGTTGCCATTGTTGGAGGTTGTTTATTAACCAGTGGGTTATTCATCTTTGGTTGGGCTGCAGCAAGAAACACGCATTGGATCGGTGCATCCATCGGTGCATCAATCACCGCAGCAGGTGCGTTTGTCATTTTTCAAACATTGTTCAATTACATGGGGGCATCATTCCAACCCATCTATTTGGCATCCGTGTTTGCTTCTAATGATTTGTTTAGATCAACTATCGCTTCTGTTTTCCCATTATTTGGTGCTCCATTGTTTAATAATTTGGCAATCCATAATTTCCCTGTTGGTTGGGGTACTTCGGTATTGGGGTTCTTAACTTTATTGATGATTGCCATCCCAGTGTTGTTTTATTTGAATGGTCCGAAATTAAGAGCTAGATCTAAGTATGCTAATCATTGATACTTGTGTTTGTGTTTGTGTTTGTGTTTTTTTTTTATTTTATTTTATTTCATTTAGTTGATTCCTAATACTTATGTAGAAGAAAAGATATGTATAGGTTTATCATCTCTGGGATTTGATTAAGTATATAGTTGTGCATATCTGATAGATAATTATATGTTCTTTATAACATCAAGTTGACTTACAAACCTACTTGACAATACAGCAATGGTAGAGATACGGATAAGAGCGACGACTATTATATCATTTTTCAAATAAATATTGATTAACAGATTTATAAATATGTATTATGATAAGCTATATATCAAACAAAATGATAACAAACATTTCAGACCAGCAAAATAAAGCCTTTGTTACCATAAATTCAATTCATCTTTAAAGCGATAAGCAACAACATGTATGTGAATCACATTTATTTCTTTCCACATTGACATCCTGAATCACTGGAGGAGCATTTACATTCGGAACCACATTGACAACCTTCAGAACCGTATAATTCGAATTGACCAGACATTGTAGATATATTTAAATTTGATTTAGTAGTAATAATTAAGAATAATTAATTAATTGATAATGATAAAGGAAATAGAAATGAAAAATTCAATTTAGGGGAGAATATCGATCCCTATTTATACTTCGTTTTGGATACCTAAGATTGCAATGACACACACACATATTATAGGGATGGATTGAGTGTATGGCGATAATAGCGCACACACAAAAACGGGAACAAAGAAGAAAAAAAAAACGTGGAGTGACATCAGACCACATTACAGCAGTATTCTCTCACAGCAATATTCTCTCACAGCAATAATCTCGCATAGCGATAATCTCTCACAGCTATAATATCTCAAGGTGAACCCCATCTGTAAAGTTATAATCTTCTTGGCCCCTTCCAAAAGTTGACATTATTACAGAGATACAAGAAAAAAAAACTCATCGCCTGGACAATTGGACCAATTTCTAGACGGAGTAAAAACAATGGAGATCAAAATTTAATGCCTCAGGGACTCATAATCTTCGTCCTTCTCTATTACACCCTGAATCATTTATTAAAAAACTATTTGTCCAATATGCATTTTTTCTTGTAATTATGAGTTGTTCTTTTTACTTACCCCTTCCATCATTTACTTCTGTGGTATTCAACTGTAATATCTGCATTGCTTCCCTTTGTAGTATTGTGTGTTGGGAAATTCAATGATCAAACTAGACACTAACAATCAATTTACAATATTATTTTCTTATTGTCAGAGAGAGTGATTAATTGTATAACCGTGGTATGGTAGAACACACACGTATATTCAACCTACAAGAAAGTTGTGAACCTTTCATTGTTAAACTGATGGTATTGTGTCGGTCTTGTAAAGTGTAGAAAATATACAACTTCTGTGTGTATTGTTAGAGAAAGTTACACACCGTATGTTAGGTTTATATTACGTCAGATCCACTGAAGGGTGTTTTGAAATATTCCTACTCCTCCATTTATCTATTTATTGGAGTATTTATGGGGGAAATGTTATGTGTATAATTGTTCTTAATTAAATACTTTGCATCACATTTCCGTCGGGACAATACCGTTGTGCATGAAAATCAAGAAAGAAAAAAAAAAATTTCGGTTGGGTTGGGTTGGGTTCTCCCGAATAAGTATAATGGAAAAGATGCGCTTTGCGTCACGCTAATCCAACGGTTTTTTTTTTTTTCCTTTCATTACTTAATTCCGTTCCCTACTGCCAACGGCCCATTATTTCATTATTTAGGTCGCTTGCTTTGGGGGCATTTGAGCCTCTCTGCAACGAACAACAAAGAAATAATGGGCCGAGAGAGACGAAATATGCCCTGACATTTTTCTTTTCTTTTTTTTTTTAAGTTCTACATCCCCCTAAGAAATCTTTTCTACTTTCAATATATTATATACTTCTACTTTTTTTTTTCTTTTACCTTTTCTTTTCCTTACCCCCTTTTGTTATATATTTATAATTAATACCTTCAACAGACAATGTCATTTGATGATAAGAAAGGATTGCAAATTGCTTTAGAACAAGCTCAAAAAGGTATGTAACCCGTTGTCGATCTTCGATGATCCGGATCATTGTTCTCAATTATTTTAATATTATTGTATTGTTATCGTATTGTTTGATACTAACAACTCTGTTTAGGTTATGCCGAAGGTGGGATCCCAATAGGTTCATGTATAATCAGTTCCGAAGGTAAAGTCTTAGGTAAGGGTCATAACGAACGTATCCAAAAAGGTTCTGCCATTTTACATGGTGAAATGTCCGCATTAGAACATGCCGGTAGATTGCCTGGAAAAGCATATAAAGGATGTACTATTTACACCACATTGTCTCCTTGCAACATGTGTACTGGTGCTATATTGTTATATGGTATTAAAAGGGTCGTTATGGGAGAAAATGAAAATTTCCAAGGTGCTGAATCCTTGTTGAGAGAAAACGGTGTGGAAGTTATTAATTTGGATAATGAAGATTGTAAAGAAATTATGAGTAAGTTTATTAAAGAAAGACCAAATGATTGGAATGAAGATATTGGAGAATAGAGATAGAGATTGATTTATATGTTTTTATAGGTATTGTTGGGGGTGTGTGCGTAATAATAGATAATGTTAGCAGTTTGTTTTTTGAAAGACCAAAGAAAAAAATTGATATTCTACCCACCTCTTGTTTCCTTCAATGGACGCCAATGAAGAGAAGAAGGGAAGTGGCGACAGAAGAAGATCATGCTGACTCAAGAACCCAGTTAATATTTTGCAACTTCCCTCCATGTCTAGATTACCCTTGTAACAACTATCAAGAATATGAACATCACATATTGTCTACTCATGATTATGTCTGTGAGTCATGCCACAAGACATTTCCCAATCAACATTACTTAGAACTTCATATCGACGAAACGCATAATCCAATACTACAGATTAAAAAAGATAGAGGGGATCGAATTTATAAGTGTTTCAACGAAACTTGTTTGGAACTGTTTCTCATTCCTCAAGATAGGAAAACCCATCTCATACAAATACACAACTACCCTATAAATTACCCATTCAATATCATCGATCATGGAATATAGACTCCCTAACTAACTTGGTGTAGGTGTAGCACTACTTCCATTTTCAAGCTTTCTTTTCTTTTTGGAAATAACTTGTGGTTCTCTAACCAATTCATTAATGATTTTCTCATCAAACACAGAATTACAAGCAGGACAATTCCCATTCTCAGGTAATTTCGACATAATACACAAACAAACCGAACATACATATCCCAAATCGACAGATTTTCCGGTAACAAAACAACTGGCTCTATAGTTAACATTGGAATTGGTAGGTAAGATAATGTATGGTCTTAAATTTGGTTCAATGAAAAAAGCCGTAGCCAATACTTGAATAATTCCTTTGGGATCTTCTATATGTAAATAAACCCCTTTAGTGGCATCAGAAGCTTGTTGTAAATATGATGAATTTTTATGGCCCAATTTCGCTACATCAATAGAAACTTTCATTTTTTGCGCCGCAAATATACAATTCATCAATGGGATGTATTTAATATCGTCATCATCATTGGCTGACACTATAAGTATTCGTGATTTCATTCCTGTAGTTGACGTTGATGCAGAGGTTGAACTACTGGTGTTACCATTGGAAGTACTTTCTAATGTGGAAGAAGTCATTGCTGATGCTGTAGTTGTAGTAATTGTTTGATCCAAGGTCAACATTCTATTGGTATATGTCAACCCCATACTTAAGGCTCCCGTTAGGGTATTTGTTGGTTTATTGTTCTTGTTACTGTTGTTGGTGTCATTCTCTGCAGACATTGTATCTTCAATGAACTTGTTTAATTGGTGTAATACCGCTTGATCAACAAGTTTAAACAGTCGATACATTCCTGGTAATTGACCCACCCCTGAAATATCACTAGTCGCAGATGCTGCTGCTGATGATGATGATCTATTGGAGTTTAAATCAGGATATAAGAATTTGGAACCGATTGATGAGTTGACGATAAATGCCACTTGGTTACTGTTGTTTAATGAAAGATGTCCATTTAAAAACACGAGTAATGATTTGGTGATGTCTTGAATGGAAATCAAATCTTTAATGTTGAACCATCCTTTGAGGGAAAGGTCTAGTATGATGGTCAATAAAGATGGGTCGTCATTTCCTGATTCTATGTTGCTTGTATTATCATTAAATAGTCTATCTGATATTTCTTCCATAGTTGTCGTCGTTGTTGTTGTTGTTGTTGCTATATGAAAAAGATTTATTGTCTAGTTAATTTTTTTTTTCTTGTACTTAAATATTTTCAACAGATATTTCTACCAAATGATCATGAAAAATAACAGCTTCATCAACTACTGCTACTAATTTTTACATTATTAAAAAATGCTTTGAAAAGGATACGAAACACTTTATTCCATTAAATTTCTTGTTTGTTATAGAAGTATTAAATTTAATAATAACAATATATAATGTACAAAATATAGGATTTATTACAGTGAATAGCACTCTTAAGCAACCAAAGCAGAAGCAGTAGCAGATTCGTATTTCCAGTTTGGTGGCAAGACAGCGACGGTTCTGTAGTATCTAGCCAATCTGTGGATTCTGGATTCAATCAAAATCAATCTGAATTTAGAATCTTTGTCTTTTCTGTTTCTTTCCAAATGTTTTCTGACGGAAACAGCTTTTTTAATCAAGTAGTACAAATCTTCTGGAATTTCTGGAGCCAAACCGTTAGATTTCAAAATTCTCAAGATTTTGTTACCAGTGACAACTCTAGCTTGGGAAACACCATGAGCATCTCTCAAAATAACACCAATTTGGGATGGAGTCAAACCTTTTCTGGCGTATTTGATGACTTGTTCAACAATTTCGTCAGAAGACAATTTGAACCAAGCTGGAGCGTTTCTTGAGTATGGAAGAGCGGAGGAGGAAATACCTTTACCCTAAAATAAAAAAATAGATGTCTGTTAGTAAAATTAAAATCCCAGAATAACATACATCCACCAAAAAAAAAAATGTTTTAACACTTAAAATGTACAAGAATAATAGTTGGCCAAATAATTATAACGGCAGATAATTAATTCAAGTACTTTAGAAAAAGTCCACAATTCCGGCACACACATTAGTTGTCCAAGAAGAAATCACCTTCTCTTTTCAACACATGCAGTGCTTGTTGGTAATATCAAACGAGAATATCAAATACCTAAAGCGTATATAGTAACAATTCTAAGTCTGTTTATTTGTCGACTGTAGGTGAATCGTTTACTTTAGGCAAGACCTTGTCGTTTATAAAACCAATATGAAGAATTTTCTCTATTCATTGAGTGTTGTAGTGGTGGATGACTGACTGACGAGTTGTTGTCGTTATTGAATGTAGGGTAGAATTGAACATACAGATGAATGCATACGACCCATGATGACTGATTTGTTTCTTTATTGAGTTATAGTAAAAAGAAAAAGAAGAAGAAAAGTAAAAGATGTATAAAACAGTGAAAAATTTTTTCCTTTTAAAAGTGAATAGAACTGAAAGTGAGAGGGAAAAATTTTCGCTACTAAAATAATGATAATGCACACGACCTTTCTTTCAAGAAATTTATCTCTTCCCATACAATATGCAGGAAAGTATTTTAGAGAGATGCCATCATCGTCTACTTCAATATCAATTCCATCATAAAGAGACAAACCCATAGATGAAAGCTAATATAAGCTAATTCGCAGGTATTCAGAATTCAATCTTAAATTATTAAGTCTATAACTTTCTCCTAAATCAATTGTTCTTTCAAATCATCAAAGTCTTCTTCTTCTTCAACTTTAATCAATCTATAAGTGAATTAAATGTTAGTAAAAATCATGATCTTTCCTCCCTTCTTACTGTCAATGTCATCATTATTGTAGTTATACATACTTGGATACACCGGCCCTGTCTCTAAATTGTTCCACGGCACCAGCATAAAGCATTCTGCTTTCTTGTCCACTAGTAGGTGGGATCCAATATAACATAACCAAAGGATATTTCATTCTTCCATCATTTAATTTAAAAGGATATGATAACACAACAAATCGTGGTGTTGTGTCTGGCAATTCTTCTATTAATTCTTCTATTGATTCTATGATTTCATCTTCGGCTTTGATTTCGTAGGATTTCTTATCAATTGTGTCTAAAAGTTGTTAATACGAGTGTTCAATGTTGTAATTGGGTCAGTAATGATGATGATGGAGATGATGATACATACAGATAACAGCTTGTACAGTATCCTTTCTGGCACTGTCAAATCTGAATTTCTTCAATTGGGATAAGGTCTCCGAAGAAAAAGTGTATAAGGATGAGGACTGTATTGCGTTAGTAGGTGAGCATTGCAGGAGGGGACTGTCATCTGATATTGACATACCATTGTTGTATCTTGTTGTGGATAAAGGATTTGTGGGAAGGGGGTTAAAGGTGGTGGTGGAGATGGTCGTCGGATTAAAGTTCTTGGGACGAAGAACCAAGCGAGAGAACGGACAATTGATTTTGTCCTACGTGTGGTGTGTCGTGTGCGTGTGCTGGTACAAAATCAATCAGTCGTTCGTACTAATTAGGTAATAAAGCAAAACATAAACAAACGAATAAAGAATTTCTCTTTCCAAACAAAATTTCATTTCAATCTAAAAGAAAAAAAACAACAACATTTCAGCTTCAATCTTATCTTCATCAGAGTCTATATATACTATCACCAAGGGCTCTTTCATTTCAATTCTACAAATTCCAAAACAAAAGTAATCTTGCGATCCTCCCTTCACCACTTCATTTGTTTAGTTTGATTTTTTATTTTTTTTTTTGATACCAGTTCGTATACCATAATAATAATAACAACAGCTACCCATCTCCCGTTTTATCTTATTCAATGACAATGCGTAAATCAAAAATCGATGTTCCGCTTATAGAGTTCCTTAAAAGTATGTATCACCACTGATAGTAACATCATCACTTATCACATCAAATCTTGTATATACTAACGTGTTTTCTTTGTTCTTTTTTTTATAGACAGAATCTATCTTGGTGCATATGACGTGCCACGTCGAGACACCGACGATTTAGTTTACTTTACCATCGAAGATGCGCTTCCATATAACGCCTTCTATTTAGATTTTGGGCCATTAAATATCGGTCTCTTATACAGATTTGCCGTACTTTTACATAATGTATTAAACGATGATGCCAATAAGGGCAAAGGATTGGTGCTTTACAGTTCCACCGATCCGAAACAAAGAGCCAATACCGCATGTTTGTTATGCTGTTATATGGTTTTAATTCAGAATTGGGCTCCGCATCAAGTCTTACAACCTATTGCTCAGATCAATCCCCCATTGCAAGCATTCAGAGACGCAGGATACAGTTCTGCTGATTATGAAATCACCATCCAAGATATAGTTTATGCCATGTGGAGGGCCAAAGAAAGAGGGATGATTGATTTGACCAGTTTCGATCTTGAAGAATACGAACAATATGAAAGGGTTGATCAAGGAGATTTCAACGTAATTTCAAAAGATTTCATTGCTTTTGCCTCTCCTCAACAAAGCAAACGAGGTGGCATTAATGAACCGTTCCAAAAAGTCTTGGACTACTTTGTTGATCACGATGTTCAATTGGTTGTCAGATTGAACTCACATTTGTACGATTCCAAAGAATTCACCAAAAGGAATATTAAACACATTGACATGATCTTTGATGATGGAACGTGTCCTACGTTGGAATACGTGCAGAAATTCATTGGAGCTGCTGAATGTATCATCAACAAGGGAGGTAAAATTGCTGTCCATTGTAAGGCAGGATTAGGTAGAACCGGATGTTTAATTGGGGCCCATCTCATATACACGCATGGTTTTACTGCCAATGAATGTATTGCATATATGCGTATGATCAGACCCGGTATGGTGGTTGGTCCGCAACAACATTGGCTTTATTTGCATCAAGATGATTTCAGAAGTTGGAGACATACTATGATTGTTGATAATAGACCAGATGAGTTTATTGGCAATTTATTCCCATTGTGTTCATATGAAGAATACAAGCAAAGACTAAGGGATGCAAGAAGAAGAGAGAAATTACAATTGCAACAACAACAATTACAACAACAACAGATGACTTCTCCATTTGCACCTGATTCATCTATTATAAATACTCCTATAAGAAGAAGAAAGATCAGTGGAGCTTTGGCATCTAAAATCCAAACTGTTGTGCCAATGGAATCTCCAGGTCAACCAAGAAAATATATTGAAGAATCGGACGAAGAAGTAGTAGCCAGCAATAATGTCGAAATTCAAGAAATTGAAATGGCCAATAATTCAGATGATGAGAACACCATGCAAGATATCATTCAAAGTTCCCCTGCAAGATGTAATACCATCACGCCTAATAGAAAAGATAGCTCTGATTGGAGAGTATTACGCTCAATATCCACCAATAGTGTTACTGGTCAACAACCTATTCATATGATTAAAACTACCACCACCACTACGAAAACCGTAAGTGAAACATTATCTTCCCCACCAGGTGTTGTTTCACCTACTACAACCAATTTTTTAAAAGTATCCAAAACGAGGTCAAAAACAAGAATAAGTTCTGGTAATAACCCTAATCAAAGGGTTCATTCTGGAGGCATTAGAAAACTCAGTGGAAAGAAACATATTCTGAATTAACCCCACCAACCCTAGAAAAGTTTTTCCTTTTATTTGTATATTAACTAAGTATATCCGTTTATTATTATTATTTTTTTTCTTTTATATGTATACCTATTATCAATTTTGTCAATAATTTATTAATTCAATTCTCCTCTTCAAATGCCGGTTCAACAATATTAAAACTTTCTTGATGTCCATAAGCAAATGCTAATATGTCATAATCTTTAAAATTGAATTCCAGAAGATCTTTCCCATCTATAATTTCATTCCAATTGTTGGCATATGGATCAGAAGTATCTTTGGGCACACCTAATCGTATTTCATTACTTTCAATCTTGATTGTATCATTTTCTTCATCGTCTTGTTTAATATCAGAATCCACTTCAACTTCATCGATATATTCTGATTTCGGAATCTCAATATCATCTTCATTCACATCAATACCTTGTTCTTCTTCTTCAGCAGATTTTAATCCTCCAGATTGTTCAATTATATTAGCTAATTGATTTCTAATATTTTCAACCGTGGTGGTGGAATCCACTGTAAGGATATATGTAGTTGTGAGTCGTTTTAATTTTAAAATTGTAATTACTGTATCGGTTTGTTTTTTCTTTGGTGGCTAGACAACGAAATGTTAGTAAATGATACACCGGATAAATCAATGCTTATCTAACTATTCCATACCATTTTTTGGTACTTTGATTATTGATTGAAGAAGAAGAATAGTACGTGGGGGACTTCCTTGGATGCCTTTCACTTCGTTTCGCGCGTCCATCTTGGTTTTGTTTCTTTATCGTTAGAAATCTGCTTGCGAAAATTTTCAGTGTAAAAGTGATGAAGCACAATCCATTGTAAGAAGAATATTTAAACTGGGAGATCAATCATATGAATAAACTACTAAGTGAACTAACATCCAGTAAAGAGCATAAAGTAGCTGTTTTACAACTTTACCGAAGCTTACTCAGGAAAACAAACTCCTTACAACAAGTGGATCTCCCTCCATCAGTTAATCAATTTGAATTACAATTTAGTATCAAAGAAAATTTTAGAAGACATCATGGAAGTACTTATTCTATAACTCAACAATTATTAAAAGGGATCCAATTAAATGATATCCTAACTTTAAATGGACGTGACGAGTTGGTGAGATTTGTCAATGATCAAAGAAAGGAATTTTTCCAATATCAACAACGAAGAACATCATATCTTCAAAATAAATCACAAATTAACACCAAAGTAATCAATAACCTACGAGGCAAGGCCAAAATACAAATGAATTCAATGAGAAATACTAAGCAGAAATACAAAAAACCAGATTTATCCACGGCAAAGGGACAAACACAATTCATTCATGATGGGTTAAAACAAGCAGAATTTAATGGACCTGTGGTATTACAACAATACATTCATGAATTACAATCGTTAAACAAACTCCCTGACCCAAAACTCCTACCGTACACACCAGAATTAATCTCCACGACGGGGGATAATCTTGACTCGAGACATATTATTGGCGGAACAACTAAGGCTGCATTGAATCAATATGATCAAGATATCATAAACAGTATCATCATTCCGGAATTAGAATACGAATTGAATATGTATTATTTAACGGGCTTAGAGAAAACTCTCAAAGAGAAAGGTCCATTCAAGGCAGCCATCAAGCTAACTACTGCAGGTATCATTGCCCTCCCATACATCGAACAACCAACAAAGCATAAAATTGGGCGTAAAGAATTGGCATTATTAATAAAGAAACAAATATTACGTAAAAGGATGTTAACGATTTGGGAAGCAAATGAGGAACTCACTGAAGAGAATATGCAACGAGATGGAAGTTATCCAGTAACTGGAAGCAAAGGATTTGACGCTGAAGAGTATATTTATCCACGAAAATATTATCAACCATATTATGATGGGGAAGAATTATATGAAGTTTTGTTACGTATTGAAATCAGCAAGTATAGCGAAATTAAAAAACCGATTGATTTTGATGACTGTTATTGGGGTGAAAGTTTGGATATAAGTACACAATATGTCAAGGATTCTTATAACGAAGTTGTAGCTGAATCGCAGATTGATTTATTACCATTACAAAAACAACTTCAAAAGAAGTACGATGCTAGTTATGAACAAAAAGTTGAGAAATATGATGAATTGATAAAAGTTCTAGCTAAAAATAATGTTTTTAAACATGGTGATATTGCTGCTCCAATAAATACCAAAACCATTTACAAGGATTTAAATATAAGAGGCAGAGATAAATTTCCAATTAATGATAGGGCCGGCAAGGGTAAAACGTTGAGTGATTATATTAGAGATGTGGGGTTGAGGAATTATGAATACGGAAATAAGTTCACCAAAAGAGTTGTTCAAATACTCAAAACAATATCCAAGAAAGATTAGAGAGCCATAAAGGGGTAGTAAGCAACAGTTACTTGTAAATAGTAATACAAATATGATTTTTGTTCATTATACTTAGTTATTTAATATCGTATACATTGTCTGTTTGTCTGTGTGTGTCTATACAACGTATCCACCAAAACTTTTATTTGACGTCACATAACCTTCAACATTACTTGCCAAACCTCGTAAATGTTCCTCGTATTCTTCATCATCTTCTTCGGGAAGTTCGTTGTTGATAATGTTATTATTGTTATTGTTGCCATTGCTCTTTGGATCAACATCTTCATCAAGATCACCATTGATATTTGGAGTTTCCTTCTCCACAATTTCAAAATCTTCAATTAGTTTTATCAATCGACTGGTTTCCTCATTCGCTGGACTATTTTCCAATTCATTCACTGATAGTCCATTCATCATGGCAATAACTTCCGATATGGATTTACCATACTGTTTCATTTCTTTATGCTTAGCTATCACTTCTTCCAAACAGGTTATGGAATTCTCATACCAAGTAGTGTTTTTGTCTTGTGGGAAAGGTGGGGTGGTCATGATATCTTTGCGGGAAAAAATCGCTTCATTGCTCAATTGGTTCCTATAAAAGATCGACGCTTGATAATGATCTTTGCAACAGTACTGGGAAAGATAAGTGTTGGGTAAAATGATACTGGGCTTCCTATTGTAGATTTGAAATTTGGTGGATGCACCAGGATCATTCATGGAATTAGCTTGTGTGAATCCGTTACTATTCATCGACAATCTTCTCACCAACGATTTCGGAGATTGGTTGCACATAATGTATCCGCATTCATGCTCGATATTTCTTTCTTCCACAAGTTCATCATATGATTGCTGTGTTAAAAATCGGCTTAAAAACTTTAATAATTGGAAGTCGACATAGTTGTCGACGAGCATTTCCACTATGAGCAAAGACAATTTGGAGCATTCCAAGGGCGTTAATAGTTCGTGGTTGTTGAATGGTTCCAAATAGGGGATAAATGATGCTATTGTGAGTTCTTCCATTGTTGTTGTTGTGAATGTTGAAGTAGTACTAATTGGTGTTTTTTTTAAAAAAATATATAAAAAAAAAATAGTGTTGGCGATAATTAATGGTGGTGATAGTTATTGTTGGTGGGTTGACTGAATTGGGCGAGAGAGATGTGTTGGGGGTAGAAGATTGATGAAATGACTTCTGGCTTTTTTTTTTTTTGGCTATTTTTGCTTCTTGTATTTTTTTGGCTGCTTTTTATCAGTTTTTGGCATTGACTAGTGTCGCCTGAGTTTAGTCTCGCTACTTGGTACTATCTCTGTCGTAATGTGTCGTGGTATCTATGGCGGTAGATTTTGTGCTGTTCTGGTGTGGTGTTGCCTTGTGGTGTCAAATTTTTTTTTTTTCTGGTGGTTGCTCTTAGTGAATCTTATGCTTTAACATAAACGATGCTCTCCTTCTCAGTAGATGTTAAACTATGCATATCAGACAAAAGAAAATTCAGATTACTAAGAGAAGATCAACAATACACACATCACACACATCACACACCTGAATTCCAAAATTTCATCTTCAGACCGCACTTATTTTTTTTTTATATATAAACACAGATCTGTCATCTTAGCAACTTGGTCTATTCCATTACCCACCACCTCAACTAAAGTAACCCCTAGCCACATCTTATAATGGGTAAAAAAAGACCAGGCAGTAGTGGGAGTGTCAATGCGAGTAACAGCGGCATCAATTCCAATTGCAACACACGAGGCAGGAATCAATATAAACAATCCAGATCCCCCAGATCCAATTCCAGCAATAATGATCCCAAACTGCAGTTAAGATCGCAATCACGATCACGATCCAATTCATCCCATAGAGATCAACTGCAACAGAGATCAAGAGCAAACTCGGTGTTCAGTTTCATATTTGATAAAATTTCAAGTCCCCAACCGAAAAGAGAAGGCATCAAAGGGTATTCATTATACAGATTGTTGTTACTAGAATTGAATCTACAATCAAGCGATGCTTCAACAGACGAGCCAAACTCTCTGGAAGATAATGACAACTCGTTTGAAACACTCAAGAACATGCTACATATTCCATATTGTCTAGAGAAATTTATGGTTTTTGGACTATTGGTCTGTTTGAACTCATTTCTCACGCTATTTACCTTGGCTCCATTAAAGATAATAATCATAACATGCCAACAGGCATTCCTATATCTAGCATTTCCTAATGGATTCCGATTTCAAAGGTTTAGGGTAATCAAGAAGGACGTAATTACCCTCAGTCTAATATTATTATCCATAATAGTCCTTGCAAACAGAAAATTGGATATCTCAAGAATGTATCACGACGTTAGGGGTCAAACAGACATAAAATTATACGTTATGTTTGGGGTCCTTGAATGTGCTGAGAAATTGTGTTCATCAATAGGACAAGATATTTTAAACATATTATACCAAACTTCACCTAGCAAAAAAACCAGTAGATTTGTGGTCTTCTACTTTTTGTCCATTTTTTATTTATCATTCCATGCATATATATTAATCTATCAGACAGTGTCATTGAATGTTGCTGCCAATTCCTACTCCAATGCATTATTGACGTTATTATTGTCCAACCAGTTTGCCGAATTAAAGAGTTCAGTGTTTAAGAAATTTGAACGTGAAGGCTTGTTCCAGATAACCATGGCTGATCTAACAGAAAGATTCCAGTTATCATTGATGTTGGGAATTATTGCACTTAGAAATTTACTCCAATTAAGTGTAACCGGAGGATTGATCCCAAACAGTTGGAAAAGCTGGAACCGTTGGATAGGAGCAGTGTTTGGTCCTGGTGTGGTTGTTATTGGATCTGAGATATTTGTCGATTGGTTGAAACATTGCTACATTGCAAAATTCAACAAGATCAAACCAAAGATCTATCAAAATTTCTTGTACGTTCTGTGTTTGGATTTCTTGGATGTATTCGAGTTAAATAAAGCAAGTGGACGACCAAGTCATGAGTTCACTGATTATATTGTATTGACTAGAAGAATTGGTTTACCATTATTGGCTTCGGTAGTTTGCTTCTTAAGAATGACTTTACCAGATTTAAACCAAATATTCATTTTCCCTGTTATCAATTCACCAACTTACGCCGTGTTTGCCAGTGTATCATTGATCATGGCAACGTTCCTTACGCTTTTGCTAATAAGAGTTATTCTTTCTATGCTTATTTTCAAGATTGCTAACGTACTTGTCAAACAACACAAACAACACCAAGAAGAATTGAAAGAACAAATGAAATTGAAACGATCCCGTGAAACACCAACTGAATTATCGACAGAAAAATTCAATCCTGAAGAAGCACCGGCAATGTTTGATGACTCGATTGTTTCCAGTAGTACGATCAACGTCAGTGGTAATTATACGACTTCTCCAATTGGATTGTCATTTCTTCCTGGCTCACCAAATACCGAACCGTCAACGATTAACCCTAAAACTAGAGCTCAGTTGTATGATGCTGATGAAAAAATACCACCAACAGTCGAAGAAAAACGTAATAAACAATTACTTAATGGTATTTTAAATCAAGATGCATGGAATAATGATAACGGAGATGAAGGATTATCCCACGTCATGCGATATAAAATGTCCAGCAAACGAATCTGGTAACAATAATAAGAAACCATAAATTTATTTATATTTACATGACAAAAGGTTAAAATCACGGTATGTACAAGTATAGAAAAAAAAAATTATCTAAACTCTAGCTTTTAAAAGTTGATTTTTCATAGAACTGTTAATATATTGCACAAATTGAGGTCTTGGTTTTTTCAATTTGGCAGAGAAAGCCAAAGAAACAGTCAATAACGCCAAAGCACCAGCTTGATGTAATGCAGCCAATGGGATAGGAACCAAATAAATCAAAGTAGTAATACCCAAAGCAACTTGTAAAGTAGCCACGCCCATAACGCCATGCATCATTTTTTTAGCAGGAGCAGGAATAATGTGTTTATTCTTGTTGACATACATGTGAGCAGCTAAGACAGCAAAGAAAGTAGCAGTAGCAAAAATACGATGAACTAATTGAACAGTTGTTGGATTTTCCAAAATATTTCTCCACCAAAGATCGGATTTATCTTCTTTTCTAGCAAAAACTGGATCCATGAGTTCATTACTGTTTGGAATCCAGTCATCACCCATATGTGGGAAAGTGTTGTAAATCAAACCTGCATCCAAACCTGCTACCATACCACCAGACATGGCAGTAATAAAAGTCAATACCAATAATGCACCACCAATAGTTCTAGATTTCTTTAATGCAGGGTTGGTTAATTGGGACAAGATTTTACTGGCCACATCAGGAACTTTCTTGGACATTTTAACTAATTTATTTTCATTCAATATTTCAAAAGCGGTCCATAATACACCCAAATACATTAAAAAGGCAGCACCCAAATGTGTGGTCAATCTATATTGAGAAACTGTAGGTTTTGATTTTCTTTCAGTTAATTGATCCTGATCCAATCCAGATTTCACCATCCACCAACCAATGAATCCTTGTAATCCTAATAATCCAGTAAGTCCCAACACACGTTTGGTAACTCTAGGAGTGAATTTCCCACGAGAATAGAAATAGAGGGCAGGAACGATGAAAAAGGCACCAATACATCTACCGACCAATCTATGACCCCATTCCATTGAGAAAATGAATTTGAATTCTTCTAAAGTGATATGGGAGTTCAATTGTTTAAATTCTGGGGAATCCTTATATTTGTCAAATTCCTCTTGCCATTCTTGTTCATTCAACGGAGGGATGGCACCAGTAACTGGTTTCCATTCAGTAATGGATAAACCGGATTCCGTTAATCTGGTCAATCCTCCCAAAACAACGATACCAAACACCAAACCTGAAGTTCCTAATAGCCAGTAGGCTACGGAGTTTGGTGAGACGGCACGAGGTGGTGGTGGTGCACCAGTATGAGAAGCGGATTTGATAAATTCAGTTTTGGTGAAAGTTGATGAAGTGGATTGAGTTGCAGCGGTTGAATATTTTCTTTTGGTCAAGTTGTTGAATATTCTTGAAATCTTGAACAGCGGGATAAGTCTAGATGTAGTTGGTCTAATTGCTCTTGAAGCTATGGATAATCTACATCCCTTGTTTTGTTGTAATGTGTTCAACACATGAGAGTTCTTTGAAAAAAAGAATCTTGTCTTTGACAACATCGTTCCTCTCTTTTTCGTCTAGAATACGTAGTTTGGTAATAACAAGTAAGATGTTAGACCAAATAAAGATGGGTTTTGATTTGGGTTTTAGTGATTTATAAAACGAGAGAGAACGAGTGAGAACAGAAAAAGAACATATAAAAAACACAATAGTGGTAGTAGTTAGTATTGGTAGTGCGAATAGTGATGGGCTGATTACAAAAGTCAAATTTTTCATTTGCGGAAATAAACGGCGGAACTGCGGAAATGCAATTATACAATTCTACTACTATGCGGCGTCACAAAAAATTGGCAACACAATCTTGACAGTTGGTTGTAAAAAAATCTACAACAGACAAATCTTACCAATCCCATTACAAAAATCTGTATTACTATTACTTCTTCCTTTTTTTTTTATTCCATTTGATCCGATTGATCTTAGTACAATCAATTAATCATGCTAGAACCCAGAGATATTAAGGAAAAGATCCAACAATTCAAACACTCGCCACAACAATCGGTGTACAAACAGAACCTATTGATGAATTATGAAGAACCAGAATATATTATAAACAATCATAAAGATTCCTATTTGAAATTAGGAGATTCCAATCTTGGGCAGAATCCAGAAGGGATTTATAACCCAAAGTTCTATCCTTTAACTGCCGCTAATTTCCAAGTCCTTCCTGTTGAGCTAGATAATCCCATTCTTGCCAATGGGTTTTATTATTTCATGACAATTATCGTGGTATTGATTCTTGTGAGTGCCATTTCTTTTGGAGTCAGAGAATATTCGTTTGCCTTTAGAAGAAGAATCAAATCTTCAACTAGTGAGGCTATAAAATTGGCAAACTGGAATGACGCAAAGGGATCCAACACTTCATCAACAGATAACACCAACAACATTAATAGCATCAATAAGGTCGATCAAATCAGAGCTGATAGGAATAGTGATGGAATCGAAGGGAATACAGCAGGAGGTGGTGGTGGCGCAGGAGTAGGGGAAAGACCAGTCATCACGGTGTTGAAAAATATTTCATCACCAGTCCAACAAGAGTTAGACTTGTCAAGCAAAAATAATACCAATTCTGGTTATACCCAATTTACAGATAAAGCACAGAATAATGAACACCCAGAGTGGGAATTCGAACGATTCCAATCTGCTGAGATAACCGATGGAACTCCTACCAAATCTGACAAAGATTGTTATGGCAACGATTATAATACTGGTCTCACAGAAAAATCAGTTAGCAAGTTTGCCAGAAAGCCAATCCCACTCTTACCAAATCCACCATTGAAACCGGTTTACAGTATTGGTTATCTTAAGGGAATTGATAAATCCAAAAACCCAGTGAGTGAAGTGTTGATTAATATTTCCAGATTCAAACAGAAACAAAAAATCCCCATGTCTACTTTATTGAGTTGTCCAATTGGATTTCCTCAAACTAGCTTTGAAAATGCCTGGAAAGCTACCAAGATAATCCGTGAAGCCGAGAATACGATTTTAACCACCAGCTGTAAAGTGTCAAGAACACTTCTGTTGGTTCAAATATTGACCATTGGCAAATCCAAAGATCTATTAGACAACCCTAATATCTTCCTTGATGCATTCAACGACTGCATTGAAAATTTAGTGGATATGGGATTTGTTTTCACATTTTTCGCCGAGTCTCCCGTTGTTTTGAAGCTTCTACTAATGGAGAGCTTGTTAACGTATAGTTGGTCGCATTATCGATTTCATGATTTGGATTCAAAAAGCAAACCAATAAAAGCTCAATTCAGTAAATGGAACTTGCCTCATCCAATTGTGCAAACGAGAAACACAATATTCAAGATTTTGTGTAATTTGCAATTAGGACTAAATACCTCCAGCATTTCAACCATCACCGAAAAGGCAGAAATTGAAAATGGTCTCAAGTTGGGCCTAGTGATTCGAGAAGTAATAAATCACAGTGTTTGTAATGATTATATCGGTTACATGCCCATGATAGCTCAAGCGATTGATATATCTACAATTGACCGCAACAAGTTTTTTTTTTATGAGATTTTGAAACTTTTGATCGCAAAACATGGTAAATGCTGTATGGGGGAGTATATCCAAGAATCAAACATTGAATTAAAAACTTTGGTTCAATTTGGAATGACAACCAATCAGATTCCCATAATCAACGACAAAGTGAAAGAAATACTTGAAATGTTAATCAAGTTGGATGGGAGAATAGTTTCTTGGAAAAATCTTGCGAAAAATAGCAATAATTATATCGCATCGGCGGTTCCACTTTCAACAGAGCACACAGAGAATTACTTTAGTGCACCACTATTTAAGCAAAAGCAACAAGATCATCTAGAGCAACAACAGAAACGACTTCTATTATTGGATTCCGAGGTAACTTCCGGGTCAACCCTAGAGACGTTTGCGAATTCGTGGAAACTCGGAGTTATTTCCAGCGACCTCAACTATTCGCAGGAAACAATTGAGAATCAGTATCCATATAACGGGACATAAATGTTTATATATCTTAGAGAGACCCACCTGGTTAGTTTGTTTGGTTCCACGTTTAACTTGACTTTGAAACTATAGAGATTTTCTCCATTGAATTTAGTAGTTGCAAAAGTGATTATTTCCGAATTATGCATGCATTTTTGTTTTTTTTTCTTTTGTGAACTCTATCCGAACAGGGCAAAAGAGGAAGTAAATTGTTCAGGTGCCATGTGAAAAAAAACAAAACAAAAAGAACAAAAATAAAATTTGACGTATGTGTTGGGACCCGAAGTGAGAAAAGATGCTCGGTTATTTGAATCAAGCCGGCAAAGAAATTTTTGGCATTTCGGCATAGAGGAGACACATTGGGTGAAGAGTGATATGACTTGCATTTTTCTTTTTTTGGCCACCATTGACATCTTCCGAAGCAGTGGATAGAACATAAAGGACTCCAATAGAATCCTCATATTGGTAAACCCCAAAAAAAATTCAATTAGAACCAGCCGGTTTGTGTGGTCTCGTAGTAGTGGAGGTAGGTGGCCAAAGAGTCAGGGGATGTTTTGCCCATGAAACTGAACGAGCGCGCGTGCAAGCAATCGCACTCACAAGGAAATTTTTCCCCTATGTTTTTTTTGTTTGTGGAGAAAAAAGAAAAATGTTTCTTACCAAATCCTTGTGAAAGAGAACGAAATAAAGTACTAAAATCCACCACATAAACTTGGGGGAATTTTCATATTACATATGAAGAAGTCAATCAAGTTTTGAGTTTCTTTTTTTATTTTTTTTTTTAGTTTTAAACGTCTACCTTTCACTTTATACTTTCTTTCTATGGTTGTATAAATACATTTATCTTATCCCAAGTTATTCTTTTCTAATATTTTTTTTCTCGTTTCTTCCCTTTTTTATATACTTTTGTTTCGGTATTTCTATTTTTTTTTTTTTTGCTACAAAAAGTTACAAAGCATAGATAGATCAGATATCACCTTCACTTGAAAACCTCAATTTTGAAAGAAAAATGTCCGGATTAGAAATAGCAGCAGCTGCTGTACTTGGTAGTCAATTATTGGAAGCCAAATACTTAATTGCCGACGATGTGCTGTTAGCCAAAACAGTCGCCGTCAATGCCCTTCCATATTTATGGAAAGCTTCCAGAGGAAAAGCTTCATACTGGTACTTCTTTGAAAAATCCGTTTTCAGGAACCCAAACAACAAAGCTTTGTCATTTCCAAGACCAAGAAAAACCCCACCAGCTCCAAAATCCGACGAAGAAGGTTTTTTGATCTACGACGATCAATTTGACCTAGAAGAATACACCTATAAGGAATTATACGACATGGTTTTGAAATATTCCTATATTTTGAAACACGAATATGGTGTGACTTCAAACGATACCATTGCCGTTGATTGTATGAACAAACCCCTTTTCATTGTCTTGTGGTTAGCATTATGGAATATTGGTGCCTTGCCATCATTTTTGAATTTTAACACCAAGGATAAGCCATTGATCCATTGTCTTAAAATTGCCAACGTTAGTCAAGTATTTGTTGATCCTGATTGTGATGGTCCTATTAGAGACACTGAAACCCAAATCCATGAAGAATTACCCCATGTTAGAATAAACTACATCGATGAATCTGGATTGTTTGATAGATTAAGACTTAAATCTACCCCTAAATTCAGAGCTGAAGATAGTACCAGAAGACCAGCCGATACCGACTCTTCCGCATGTGCATTGATCTACACTTCTGGTACTACTGGTTTACCTAAAGCCGGGATAATGTCTTGGAGAAAAGCCTTTATGGCTTCGGTTTTCTTTGGTCACATTATGAAAATCGGAAGCAATTCGAATGTTTTGACAGCAATGCCATTGTATCATTCCACTGCAGCTATGTTGGGATTGTGTCCTACATTGATTGTTGGTGGATGTGTCTCCATTTCACAAAAATTCTCTGCTACTTCTTTCTGGACTCAGGCTAAATTATGTGGCGCTACCCATGTTCAATACGTGGGGGAAGTTTGTCGTTATTTATTGAATTCCAAGCATCATCCAGATCAAGATAAACATAATGTCAAAATTGCTTATGGTAATGGGTTACGTCCAGATATATGGTCGGAATTTAAGAGAAGATTCCATATTGAAGGTATTGGTGAATTTTACGCTGCTACCGAATCCCCAATTGCAACTACTAATTTACAATATGGTGAATATGGTGTTGGTGCATGTCGTAAATACGGTTCACTTATTAGTTTATTATTGGCTACACAACAAAAATTGGCCAAGATGGATCCGGAAGATGAAAGTGAAATTTACAAAGATCCAAAAACTGGATTCTGTGTCGAAGCTGCTTATAATGAGCCAGGTGAATTATTGATGAGAATCTTGAACCCTAATGATATTCAAAAGTCTTTCCAAGGTTATTATGGTAACAAATCTGCCACTAATAGTAAAATCCTTACGAATGTTTTTAGAAAAGGTGATGCCTGGTATAGAAGTGGTGATTTATTGAAAATGGATGAAGATCAATTATTATATTTTGTTGATAGATTAGGAGATACTTTCCGTTGGAAATCAGAAAATGTTTCCGCTACCGAAGTTGAAAATGAATTGATGGGATCTAAAGCATTAAAACAATCGGTTGTTGTTGGTGTTAAGGTGCCAAATCATGAAGGTAGAGCTTGTTTTGCTGTTTGTGAACCAAAAGATGATTTAAATCATGAAGAAATTTTGAAATTAATTCATGGTCATGTTGTTAAATCTTTACCAGTCTATGCACAACCTGCTTTCATTAAAGTTGGCGCTATTGAAGCTTCCCATAATCACAAAGTTCCTAAAAATCAATTCAAAAATCAAAAATTACCAAAAGGTGAAGATGGTAAGGATTTGATTTACTGGTTAAACGGTGATAAATACCAAGAGTTAACTGAAGATGACTGGTCATTGATCTGTACTGGTAAAGCCAAATTGTAATACCAACTAAGGAAATTTGGAACATTGTGTAAACTAGAAGGAATTATTTATTTCATATACAGAAAGAAAGACTGATTTTTTTTTCATTTAAATTTTTTTTTAATAAACATTGATACATTTATTCAAAATTACTTTTTAAGTTCGCTTCAAGATAATTCATTAAAATCGTTCTTTTTATTAATTTTTTTTTAGGTTATTTACTACTTAACTAACTACAGAAGAAAGAAATACACTGGATGTGTTTTGTCTTTATGGAGTTACTTAGGCTTTGTTGGAAAGAGCAGTTACACCTGGTAATTCTTTACCTTCTAACAATTCCAAAGAAGCACCACCACCAGTAGAAACGTGGGACAATTTGTCGACAACACCGTATTTCTTAGCAACAGTAGCGGTATCACCACCACCAATGATAACAATGTTACCTTTTTCGGCAGAAGCAACACAAGCATCTAACAAAGATTTAGTACCGTTAGCGAATTTTTCAAATTCGAAAACACCTGGTGGACCGTTCCAAACAATGGTCTTAGCTTTAGCAACAGCAGCGGAGAACAATTCTCTGGATTTTGGACCAGCATCCAAACCCATCCAGTGGTCTGGGATACCTTGAGCATCAGTGGCAGAAGAGACTTGAGCGTCTTTGTCGAATTTGTCGGCAGTGATGAAATCAACTGGCAAGATGATTTCAACATTGTTCTTCTTAGCTTTAGCAACCAAGTTTTCGACGTTCTTAGCACCAGCTTCATCGAATAAAGAGTCACCAATTGGCATGTTGTCCAAGACTTTCTTGAAGGTGAAGGCCATACCACCACCAACAATCAACATGTTGACTTTGTCCAACAAGTTGTCAATCAATTGGATCTTATCGGAAACCTTAGCACCACCCAAGATAGCCAAGAATGGTCTGCTTGGGTTTTCCAAAGCTTTAGCAAAGTATTCCAATTCCTTGGCCATCAAGAAACCAGCAGCTCTTTGTGGGACTTCCAAACCAACCATAGAAGAGTGGGCTCTGTGGGCAGTACCGAAAGCATCGTTAACGTAGACATCAGCCAAAGAGGTCAATTCTTGTCTGAATTTCTTAACGGCAGCTGGGTCAGCTTTAACCTTTTGGCCGTCAACCTTAGCGGAACCTTCTTCTTCAATGTGGAATCTCAAGTTTTCTAACAAGAAGATTTGACCGTTAGAAGCACCGTTAACAGCTTTAGTGACATCTGGACCGACACAGTCGTTCAAGAAAGTGACTTTTTGGCCCAACAATTTTTCCAATTCAGCAGCAACTGGAGCCAAGGAGTATTTTTCGGTAACTTGACCGTTTGGTCTACCCAAGTGGGAAGCCAAGATGATACATTTTGGTTTGTGTTCTTCAACGTATTTGATGGTTGGCAAAGCAGCAACAATTCTGGCGTTGTTGGTGATAGTTTTACCATCTAATGGGACGTTGAAATCAACTCTGATAAAAACTCTTTTACCAGCGACATCTAAGTCTTTGACGGATAATTTGTTGGATAATGACATTTTGGTTAAGCAATTGATAATTTTACTTATCGTTGATTGATGATATAAAAAAAGAAAAGAAAAAGGGAATAGAAAAAAACCAAGAAGAGGGAAATTGGGTTGAATTTATAAGGAAAGTTGGTTACAGAGAAAATAGTTTTTTGCTGTGGAACAAAGGAGGAGGAGGGAGGGATCAGTAGACGCACAGGAATTATATCCTGCTGCCAAATTTCAACCCATAATAAAAATATTAACAAATTGAAAATAAATGTTACAGCACTCGAGTGTCATGTGATAACAACTCAATGGCAAGAGTACAGATCAATTGACCAATAGAGCCGCCAAAACCGTGTCCATGTGGTTGGTTTAGTGAACGGTTCGTCTCGTGTTGAAGAAATTCTTAAATTTGTAGGGTGAAGTGGTTTGTTAGTCCCGGGGAAGAATGCTCCATTTTCGGGTTCTCGTGGGTTGAAATTTTTCTGCCAAATTTTTTTTTTTTTTTTTCGGTTTCATCAGGTGGTGTAGAACACGTTATACTTTGCAGTTGTAGTTGTAGGTTGCACTCTCCTGTTCCCCAGTCTTAGTTTTCCTTATGTATGATTGGGATTAAACACATGATTTCCGCGGAAGTATCGTGATCCCTCCATTATCAAATTTGATAATGGTTTTTGCATGTTCCAAACATTCAATTATTTTTCTGGAACCTTGGAGGGTTTGTGATCCGTTCAACCATAACCACCAATTGGTAGTGCCAGATGTCGTGTCAATGTCGTGATCATGTCTCACGTGAATGTCGTGATCATGTGACTTGTGATGTCGTCAAAAATGTCTCCAAAATGTCGTAGTCGATCAAAAGAATGTCTCGCTCATCTGGAACCTTCTGGAACTTAGCAAATATCAGAAACCTTCTCAAACTCCATCGAAAAGGTGCAACCCCATATCAATAAGCAATAATATAAAGGGAAAGCCAACCCCCCAAGCAGCAAATAAACATTTCCTTATACCTTTATTCCTTAACTACACATACAACATGGAAAAATTATTACATTGGACAATTGCACAACAAGCAGGAGACAAAGCTGCTCTTGAAAAAATTGGAGAACCAGATCCAAAAGCCCTTAATCAATTATTTGGGGGTCCAGATGAAGCTACATTAATGAGAGAAAGTATTAAAGTTGTTCAAGCACCAGATGTTTCATTTGAAGATAAAGAAATTGCCTTGGATAACTTTGAAATGTTAATTGAAAATTTAGATAATGCTAATAACATTGGTAATTTGAAATTATGGGAACCATTAAACCAAATCCTAGCTGATAAAAACACTGATAAGGAATTAAAAGTTCTTATTTGTGGGATTATTGGTACTGCTGTGCAAAACAATCCAAAGTCCCAAGAAGATTTCCATAAAAGTGGTGGATTAAAAGAATTAATTACATTGGCTCAAGATGATGCTAACAAATCATTACAATTAAAATCATTATATGCCATCTCTTCGTTCATCAGAGATTTCAACCCAGGTTTTTTGGATTTTGAAAAATTGGATGGTTGGAAATTAATCCAATTTGATACCGCCAATGCAAAATTACAATTGAGGATCTTATCTTTGGTTTCTTCCCTTTTGAGTAACGGCTTGAATGAAAAATTGGAACAAGAGTTTAGAAAACAGAAATTGAGTCACTTTTTGGCCCTCGTTTTAAACAAAGATTCAGATACTTCCTTGGTTGATAAATCTTTGAACATTGTTACTCAATTGAATTATTTGAAATACGAATATACTTTAGAAGAAAAATATGAGATCAATAGAGGAATTCAAGTTGTCGAAGGTTTAAGCGACAAATTAAATATTGACGATTTTAATGCTGCCAAAAAGGCCACCAGTACTTAGATATATATTCTTTTTTTGCACGTACGTATGTAATATATTAATCAACTTATCACACTATTAGGATCATCTGCTGTAAAGAATTTGTACATGGTTTGATCTACTGAAGGAGGAACAATATTTCTTCCCAATGTGTCTTTACCCAATGATCCCTTCTGCCGGAGAGTATAATAAATCAGCTTGATAGATTTATGCAGAACGTACAACATATCGGCTTTCGATTGCGTCATTAACTTGAACTGTTGCATAGATTGTAAAAAAGTAGATTTGGTATCCACACCAGATCTGACGGTGCCTAAATTAGCCAACGACAGATTCCTCTCAAATTTATCATAAATCGAGTTTCCAATCATATACGAAAAGGAATTCAACCACATGATCGATTCTTGCCTTCCTCTAACAGTAAAAATATTTGTTTGTAATTCTATTTGAGCCTTGTTTACCAAATTGTCAACTTCACTTGACGATGGATATTGTGCAAACTCGGAATCTGAACTCTTCGCTCGAGTTTGCTCTTGCGATTGTGTGCCCAGAAGAACTTGTTTCTTGAAATTTCTCTGTTCATATAACTTTATTTTATTTAGTAGTTGATCATAACCTTCCACAACTATAATTATATGGTACTCGTTCGGCGTAACTGCCAAAGCTTCACGAAGAGCCGAGGCAACATCTGTCTTGAGCACACCTTGTTGCAACTTCTTAAGAAATTCACTTGCCAAATAGTACATAACAAATGTTTTCTCTATGATTTTTCTAGGATGACAAGGGATGAATATATCCCTTTCTTTGTCATACACTGCTTGTACATTTCTTTTCCAAAAAATAATTGGCAATTGATATTTGGTATCGAATATTTTCAGGTCAAAATCGGCTGTGGCATCCTTAAACAACTCATGAACTGATGATGACATGTGCAATTCCATCTCTGCCAAAACTTCTTCCTTTTTCCTCGTTGCTCTATTGGCTTCTTTTAAATCTTTCTGCGTGTATTGGAAATCATCAACTCTGGGTAGATTTGGTACCAAATCGGTTGTCTTGGATCTTTTTGCCCGTTTTGGAGGCGAACCTATAGGAGGTTCTTGAATAGATTTGGATCTCTTGGCAGGTTGAGCAGTAACTGGTTTCATTGGAATTACTGGTGACGTGGGGAGTATTGCATCTTCATTGTCATCATTGCTCGATAACCATCTAATAGGATCTGGAATTGATGTAACTGGTTTGTTATATTGAAGTGAAGGTGAATATGTTGGTGATATCTTTTTATTATATATGATTTCATTTACCAGGAAATTAAAAGTTGAATCCACAATTGAATCATCAAGGGGATTATCGTTATTCAGGCTTGCAATTTTTACAGGAGACGATGGTATTGGTTTTGAACTCGTTTCTTTCTGTAGGTTAAAAAGATCATTCAACTCCGTGGTATCCTCTTCTAAGCTGTCAAGAACTACTATCTCTTCTTCAGATGGAATAGGTGATGGTTTCTTGAATGATGACTTGAAATTTGATTTTGATCCACTATTAGTCATATTGGCAGTATCACCATCATTAACTGTACGTATCCCATGTATAGCCGAGGTTTCTGTATCTGCATTATCATCATCGGAATCTGTTAGTCTACCTCTTGTTAGTAAGGATCAATTTGGTAGGGACGCGTTACTAAAACGAAGGAATACATACAGTATTATAACTTCTGGTGTTCCCTTTTTTTGAGCTTGTTGGGATTTTTGTATTTCCAAGATAGAATAATCATCGTCTTCTGTTAACTCAATAAGAGGTATGGGAGCGGTAGACATCGAAAGAGGTCTTTATATTACCTTGTATTCTTAATATTGGCTTGTAAATAAAATAATCTTAACCAAAGGGAGCAAAAAAGGAACAACAACAAAGCAAAAAAAAAAAAAAAATCACCTAGTTCGATTTTGACACTGTCTCAAAATTTCCAGATCGACAACCAAAACACATAAATTATTGTGATTGATATAATACCATTTGACACGCCATGTCTTCCAAGAGAATGTCCTATATGTCCCGTAATGGAGACAATGACCCACGACTGACTGATGAATCAATTTACAGCTTGAAGGAGATCTACAACACCATCAAATATGACTGGCCACAAATGCTCCGAGACGACGCCAACCCAATTGAAATTGCAGTGGCATTATTGGATGACACTTCTGTTGGTTTAGCTCACAGATTAAATGATTTCCAAAGATTGAAGAGTGAAACTGAATCTGCCTTAAAGTATGTTGTTAGTGAGAAGCATCAATTATTCCATTCAACAATTGATTCATACAACTCATTATTATCCACAATGAAACAATCACAGAATGATTCAGCAGAAATTAAGGATTTCTTGGAATGTTCAAATAAGGAAATTCACGATAGATCCGCTGTCTTGGGTGAATTATCACAAGCTTCCGGGAAATATGCCGAGATGATTGAAGTATTGGATGCTATGGACGAAATGGATGGAATTCCTGGGAAGGTCGAACAATTGATTGCCGATAAAAAGATTCATGAAGTTTATGACGTTATATCAGAAGGTTACAAAACAGCCGAGAAATACAATTTATGGTCACTTCCAGCAATGAGTGGCATACAAGCTTACCTTGAAGACCAATCCAATAAATTATTTGATATGATTATTGATGAACTACAGAATGAAATATATTTAAAATATGGCAGAGCACTGAAGGAAGGATCAATTACGTGGAAAAACATAATAGGATCAACGAACCCACAGTTAGCCTCATTTGTTGCATTATTTGAGCTGAAGAATTTGGATCAATTTATATTCAATTCAGCTAATTTGGATACATCAGAGGTTGTGGATTACGTCACCAACCCAGTTGAGAACTTTTTGGTAAATTTATTACCCGAATTGCATTTACACAACCAGAAAAATAAAGGTGCTATTGATTACAAGATACTATTGGATTCCACCCTGAACCCAAGCACCGAATCATTTTACTATATCTATATGCTTTTGCTTACTGCATCAAAACTAAACAGGTTAAATCAAGCTGTGGAAGTTTTACTTGATACTAATCAACTGGAATTACACGGTTTAATTAATAGAACTACGGAGGAAGTAAGACTGCAAAATGGTTATTCATTGTCAAAATTATCTAAAATGCAACATTTAGACCAAGGTTCCTTGTTTGAAGTCATTTCTCGAGGTTCATTTAATGACTCGGCAGTTGTTATCTTGCAAGATTTATTTGGAGCAATATTTATTAAATGTTTAGCCACATTTCAAAGATTTAAAGTCATTACATCTATTGTTGAATTGCTCGACGATGGGAAACTCGAACCATTAATCGCAGAAAGCACCCCGGTTTTGGGTGCCAGTCCCATGCTAGGCAAAATGCTGTCTGCATCTTCACGTAACTTGATTTCGATCTGGAATTCCATAAGAAAAGAATTACGAGCATTGATGTTGAGCTATATCTACGATGACCGCTCACTCAGGTCACATGTAATAACAGAGGTCAGAACTATTGATCAAAATAAAATATCCAATGCATTGGCCAAGAAAGAATTGTTTAAATTTGAAGATGTCACCTATGATTCTTCCAATAAGACGTCCAAAGAGATTTTCAATATCTTGAGCGAAGTACTTCCAGGGTATGCTGAATCTGCAGACGGCAAAACGGGTGATATTTTGGAATCTGGTTCCCCGTATGTTAAGAATGAATCGTTCAATGCTACCGTTGAAGTGTTGGTACCCAAGAATTTGTTCAATATGAGAATTATATTGGAATTTTTCTTGATATTCGTGGATGGTTCACAAAGAGTATTTTCGGAATTTAGATCGGAACAGCAGAATACCCACCAATTAAAGACATCATATCAATTCTTTGATGACTTTATGAAAAAATCGTTCTTGCATTATTTGCGTAATTCAATTGAACTTACTTTCGGTGAAGAAGTCGGGGGTGCTTATGCATTAAAGATTGAACAAGGCATTCCTTTTACATCAGGGTTGAAGATGGATTTGGTTTCTTTGAATCAAGATTCTAAGGTGAAGGTCTTGGGTACTTCCGTCAGTACTATTGATTCCAAATTGATAATCTACGAAAATGCATACAATTTCAAGAAATTGTTCCTTGAATTGTGTTTGATTTTAAATACTTCGTTGTCTTACCGTGAAGAGTATTCGGGTGCAGTGTTGTTGACTTTAGAGAATTTTGGAAAGGAGTATAGCAGATTGTTTGAGGAGCTTTTATCCACTGGAGAGGGTATCGTAGCTAATCGTCCACAACTGCAGATCAGTAAATGGATGAAAATACCAGTTCTCGGTGAAATTAGTGGTAAAATTTTGACACAAATTTGCTTTGAAGGGGATTCCGTAGAAGCAAAAGCAGAAACAGGTCCTGCTACCGATTTATCGGAATTAATGAAGTCAGAGTCCAAGGTATTATTACACGATAATGATATCCCAATTCATCAAGAAGATTTGTTAGACCATGAAGCTTATTCCCAAATTGTTTATTTGCTTTTGACCACCTCGTGGTTAATTTCATGGTTGCCATTGGTAAAGAAGGAAACAAATTATAGTGTGTACGATGATGAAAATAACAAATCGGTCAAGGTCACCACTGTTGATAAGTTGAAATACAATTGGTCATTTTTGGAAAATGGCAGACCATCTATTAATTTTTCTGCCGATAGTTCAGATATTATCCAATACAACATATACCTTGCGTTGAATTCCGAAAAGATTATCAATTTCAACAGGGTTCTTAATACGTTTGAATCAATTAGAGACAAGACATTGTTGGCATTAAGGTACGAGTTGAGATCTAAGGCAATCTACTATGTAACAATGTCATATGCCCATGTTAATTGGTCACCAATTACCGAACCGGGTGATGCTGATCATTTCATTACTAATTTAAATCAAGAGATTTTCACTGTTGATAATAAATTATCCAAGGCACTTAGTGAAGATGAAAGACAAAGCATCTTTGCTGGGTTTGCACAATTCCTTAATGATTTAATGATACGTAAAGCCAAGAGATTGGTAAAGATTAATGGAAATGGTATCAAGAGAGTATTGTTAAATATTTCAACCTTGCAACAAATGTTACGTAATTTATCATCCAATCCAGAAAGTGTTGAATTCACAAAGGCTTCATTATATTTTGAAATGTTCACTATGAATGAATTTACCATGCTTAATACTATGAAGACAAATGAGCAAAAATACACCAAAGAAGAATGTCTTACTTTGGCCAGATTGATATATAGTGAAAAATTGGCAGATGGTAAGGGATCACAATTCAACAAAGGTAAATATAGTGAATTAATGAAAAAAATTGATGATATTGTATCCTAGAGAAAATTATATAAATATATATAAATATGACGAGATGCTTTTATTTATGTACATGCATTAACAATTAAAAGACGTAAGAATAATTAGTAGAAAAGAAAAATATAATACTCTAACTATTAAAGAAACTGGCAAAATGAACGAATAAAAATCTAGCTTTTTTTTTTCATTTTGTTAGACTCATTCTGATTGCCTAACAACAATCTCTTGGTGGAGATCTCTTAATTCTAAAGTGTTCCATTGATCTTTCAGCAGCCCATCTACCTACACCAGAACCAATAACAATTGGGAAAAAGTAAACCAAGGTATAAGTCATGGCAGCCAACATCAAAGAGTAAGAAAACAAATCTGGAATGATACATAAAGCAAGTCTGATAGCATCTCTCCAAATTCTTGAAGCTAAAGAAATAGAACCTCTTGGACTAACAGCTTCAGCATGTGGGGAATTTGTTTTATCAATTGAATCATCGGAAGAATTTTCATTTGCTTTTTTAGCAGCACAACATGATTGAACATGATCATCATAATTTCCAGCTTCTCTGGCATTGGCACAACAAGTAGGAACAACAGGAGCAGCAGTTAAACGAGCAACTGGTTGAACAACACCTTGTTCACTTTCAAGAAAGTTGTTATTTTTCCAAACAATTTCTTCAAGATAATTACGAACAAATTCCAACATTCTAGTTAAAAAGGCGACAAAAAATAATAAAACAAAGATACCAAAAGCTTGTCCTTTGTTGCTAGCAGTTAATTCTTTGAAAAGAACTGGATAATTTGCATAATCTCTAGTTAACCACATATGCATACCCATACTGTGACCTGAACTTGAACTTGAATTACTACTAGACATACCGGACATACCAGACATATGTGAAGAATGGTCCATAGTTGAGTGGTCCATAGTTGAGTGGTCCATAGTTGAAGAGGCCATATTCATCATAGTAGAAGAGGCCATTGAAGCCATGTCCATCATTGTAGAAGTAGCCAGTGATGCCATATCCATCATCATTGTGGTGGCAGAAGAACTTGATCCCATATCCATGTCGTGATGTCTTTTAATGAATTCCATATTTAAAAAAAGTTATTTGTTATGCAACGGAGAATGAGGAAGGTATTTATAAGGTATGAATTGTTAATGCAATTAATTAGTGAGTGACTAAGCCGATAAATAATACGAGTCAATTATAGTGTATCTTGATTAGGAAAATATGACGATTTCGTTAAAATCAAGTAGAAGTATGTATGTATGAATGAATGTATGAGGGATATAAAAAAATATATAGCGTTATTGATGGGGTGATAATGACTGAGTTTTTATAATAAAGTTTGAAGATGGGTGTATGTTTATGCAATGATAGGTAGAATCATTTTGAGATTATATATTTTGCTCATCCTATGTAAAACCAATACCTGAAGGGGGAGAGTTTGAAATTGTGTAAATTAGTTTGTTCATTTTGAGCAAATTTGTTATTCCCTGAAAAAGTTGCACAGGAACGGTAGAGGCATAAATTTTTTATTTTTCTTGGGGGTGTGTTGGGCTTTTGAGTAACAACGAGTCAATTCTCACTTTCCCAAACAAGGAAGTAGATGCGGCATCGGAAAAGACACACATTCTTCTGTGAGCCATTTTGCAGATATCGCTTGGATAATTCCGGAGTTGATGATAATAATAATAATAAATATAAAAGTACTATTAATTATGATTCTATAACCACAAACCCCATTCCCACGCTTCCTTAGTTTGAGCAAATAAATAATTAAATAAATAAATCGATATAAATAAATATTAATATACAATATGACAAGAAAAATGGAAAAATGAAAGAAACAAAGCCCTTCCCACAAAAATAATTGTATGCATCACCCGCTTATACGTCAAACGTTGAGCCGTTAAAGACAATTAAAATAAAGTAAACAAAGGAAACTGTAATGAAGGAAAAATTGAACCCTAACAAAAGAACGTGTTCCCGTTCTTCCATTGGTTGTAATTCACTTGTTAATAAATTTGCATTTCAAAGCGGAATCTTTAGTTAAAACATGTAAATCCAACCAATCACTTGCCACAAATCGTTTACCGCAAGCACTACAAGTTCCATGAATAGGCAACTTGTCAGTCAACGTGTTGGCCATTTTCCCCTTTGGGTCATCAAAGACGAAATGCAGATGCAATAAATGTTTCTTGTAATCATAAGGACGATTGAAATTTTGAGTTCTATGATTACACATAGCTTTAGGATAAACACATTGGAAACGTCCAACATCATCATGAATCCTCATATGTCTTGCTATATCTCTGCTGATGAACTTATCGCATACCGTACAAACTGCACCTTTTGAAACCCTCTTTTTGCTATGCTTCGTTGCAGTAGAAGCACCAGGAGGTGTAGCTCCCGCATTCGGATTAGTACTTGTGGAACGAGTCAGCTCAGATCCAAGTGAAACAAAGCTATGACCACTTTGATTAGACAATGTTTTTTGTATGACCGGAAGCCCCAAGTTATTGTCAGTGACTTGATCTGATGTCTCTTCGTCCCCACCACCAACGCTATTGTTGTAGTAATGGGGAGTGGTCATCTCATTACTAAACGATTTACTTTGGCTATCAACAGTGTCATTATCAGGAGACAAAAACTCATTGCTGAGTGAATTGTCAAAGTTTAATGGTGCAAGCAAGTGCTGACCGTCGGGAATATTCAAGTCTGTAAAGTTGGTATCCAATGAATCCTGTTGTAAATCAGTTGTATGACTTGCAGCAATAATATTTTCAATTGTTGATGATAATTTCTCTTCGTCTTGTAAATACTCTTCAAATGTTTGGTTGAAATAGTTGACGGCATTGTCATTAATTGCAGGTGAAAAGAAACCTCCTGAGCTTACTCCCAAGTTACTCACTCCTGGAGTCAAAACCTTATTCTTTCTGTTGTTGTTGTTGTTGGTGGTGGTGGTGTTAGCGTTAGTGTTAGTGTTAGTGTTCCCACTATAAGTTTGACTGTTCAATTCAAAGTAACCATTTGGTCCACTTCCTGGTGGGTCGACTGAAGGTGTAAGGTTAAACGAAGGGACTGTATAATTCTGATCATTTATTTCCAAATCATGTTCAGAAATTCCCAATTCATGCTGTTGCTCATGCATAAGTTGGGGTGTGAAAGAAAGGTTCAACTTGGAGTGGCCACCAGGTGTTCGATTCCAATAGTCAGTTCCTGAATCGGATTGTGAGGATGTAATAGTAGGACCTGTGACTTTTCTAAGACCGTCCAATTTTAAATGAAATCCTGGTTTCTTTTTTGGTCTTGTTCCTTTCTTTATCTTTGGTTTTGTGTCGAAAGACATGGACTCTGCTCGCTGATGATAGTACCCTGATGGTGAATTGAAAGGGCGTGAACTTGGGTTGCCATCTTGCAGTAGCTGTTGTTGTTGTTGCACCTGTTGCTGTTGATGATAGTGTTGTTGTTGTTGTTGTTGTTGTTGTAATTGCTGTTGCTGTTGGAGGTTCTTAGCTGATAAGCTGTAGACAGGAGCAGTGTATTGTCTCTGTGCTTGAGGTCTTGCAAGAGGTTCCTTGAAATTCAGACTATCCCCATAATTCTGTTGCAGAGGATGCTGTTGATGAAGTATATGTTGTTGTGGTAGTTGTTGTAGTGGCGGTTGTTGTGGTTGTTGTGGTTGTTGTGGTTGTTGTTGTAACTGTAATAGTTCTTGGTGCGGTAGTGGTTCTTGTTGGAGATGTTGTGACTCATGCAGTAACTCTTGTTTTGGTTGATGTAGTAATCCTGTAGTTGATAGTTGAGGTGGTGGAATCTGAGGAATCTCGTTCCCTTGAACTTGGTAAACTTGTTCATTGAAGTACAATGATTGATCTTGTTTTTGCAGGAATGGTATAAATTGTTGATTATGAAAATTTGTAGTGGCATCTATCCTAGAAGAAGGTACCGATACCGCTGCACGTGAAGAAAAGTAACCTAAATCCTCATCATCTCCATCATCGTATAATCCATTAGTTCGGTATTCCTGAATGTTGGGAGTCAACAAACTCATCATTCCTGAAGATTGGTTAGGTTGTGAATTGTTAATTGTGGGATTGGCTGTGGGATTGGGTGCTATGGTTGTTGTTGCAAATGTGTTGTCTGTTGAAGTGTCTAAAGTATCATTATCTTTGACCGCCGCCAGATTGTTGTAATGATTAAATAGGGATTGCGACATCTTTGCATGGTAGTCTGCTGACATGCTCTGTAATGGAAGTTATGCAAAAGTTGGATGCCAAAGACTGTTTATATATGCTTTGGAAGAATTAAAAAAAAATTACCAAGGGGAGGCGAAGTATGACAAAAGGTGTATAAATTATGGGAGTGGACGAAGATAGTAAATATTTACCAAATAATGGTAAGAGAGTTACAGTGTGTGAGTGAGAGTAAATTGGAAATAAAGGTGGATGTGTGCACCGCGTTCAATATTTTTATTTCTCTCTCTTTCTCTTTCTCTTTCTCTTTCTCTCTTTGCTTTGTTTTTTTTTTTTTTTTTTTTTTGGGTGTTGGTTCTTCCGGATTTGCACTCTAAAACAAAACAGTTAGTCGTGTATATGTGTGGTCTCTTACTTATATACAGTACCAGTATTACTTGTAACCCAAAAATAACAATACTTCGCTAATCTTGTATTACGTAACTTCACTTCCTTAAGTGTAAGACGATATTCTAGATAGATATATATATATATATCTAACTATTTAAACTTTTACTTGTTCTCAGTTATAGATAATTATGTCATTAGAAAGCTAGAAAAATATGTGTGTGTCACTCATCTGTCACTGCTCGTGACAGTTTATACTGCAGCCATGTTGTTCAGCCTATTTTAATTCTCCTGATCACTTCACTTTATGTTTCTCCTGTCAGTAACAAGGACAAGTGACGAATCAGGAACGACCTAGAACCTTCTTGGGTAAAAGGAATTACCTAATCGGCTGTAAATCATTTAGTCACTAAGAGGTATTGTGTATGGGTCTAAATACATGAATATGACTCCCGAAATTCCAGAGTGCATACCCGAGAGAGATGACCAGATACACAAAACAGAAAAAAAAACTCGAGAGAACGTTTATTAGAAAACCCTAAACTAAGATGGACATTGTTACTCTAGGAAGCTATACTTCCTTCCCCATTGTGAAAACTCCTGGTTTTAGTACTCGTGACTAAAAATCCATTCTACGGTTGGTTTTTAGTTTTTCAGTTTCCTGATGACGTAACTGAAATCAAAGTAGTGTTATATCGAGATATCAATTACATTTCTGGGGGGTCCCCACATATGTATGGGTTTTGGTTTGAATGCAAAATCAAAAACACTGATCACCGGTTTTATAGCGATGCTTACTAATCGTGTTTTTCATATTTGTAAAACAATGTATTGGTCAAAGAAGAAAGAACTATACAAGAGAAAGAAATTCATTGGGTAGATGCAAAATTTAAAACTTCGAAACTGTTTTATTAAGCCACTACTATTTTTGTGCATTTCCACATGTAATGTATGAAATGTTGCTCTTATAATATTACAAATGAAATAACCTCCTATTGTCTGGACCGGAGGAAAGAGGCAGAATGTATTTCATTTGATTTTTTTAATTTTTTTTTTTTTTTGGTAGATTGTTAATATATAGATAGACGTGTGGTAAGGTGCTGCAAAACAATGAACACATAGGGTACATATATTACTAGCTGTAATTTCAAGTTAGTCACAAAATCAAACTATTAGAATAGAATTGTTTGTTAGAAAATATCAAAAATACTTGTAGTCACATGTTCAAATAAACCCAACAATCAAAAAAAACGTTGCATTATTGGAAGACAATAACCAATTATTTTTTTTCTTTTTATTAAGAGTTCTCTCTAACCAACCTATTCCATTTTGGTTTTTCTTCGCCACAATATATCTCCGTTGGGTTTATAGAAGGGGATCAATAATTGGGCGAATAACAACGTCCTTCCGTGGGTGAAAGCTGAGATTCGATATTTGCAAAAACTCGAGATTCTTCCCAATCAGAATCTATTTGATTTTCTGTTGATCTTTGGATTTTTATCCACCGTACGTTTACGAAAGATATTTAGTATACGGGTATACGCCTGACGGGTGTTTTCATTTTCTTTTTTAATTTGCTCTTTTGGAAGAAGAGATCTTTCTAATTCTTTTGAAGAGTGAAACTGAACTTCAAAAAGAACAAACGCTGTAGCACCTAGTAACAACTAAAGGGGAACAAGAAAAAAAAATGTTCTAGAAGCGAACTCGGGGTCCCGTTTTTTTTCCCTTTTTTGTGGTAATTGAAATTGAAATATAATAATCCTCAAAAACTTCAAAACTTCAAAACTCCAAAAACCTCAAAAGCACAAAGAAATTGGTCAGCATTTCATATCACGTACACAAGAACAAGGTTCTAAGATTCTGTTGTGAATTAACACAAATTCAGGTTTGAGGCACACTCATACAGAAGGATCAGCGAGTTTGAGACAACGCAGACATACCAAAGACTACCAAATACCAACTAAAAAAAAAAAAAAATTAAAAAACCAAACCAATAAGAAGAAACGGACAAGAACAAAGATTTCCACCCTGACAACATCTACCTTCGGATATTATGCCTAAATGCCGACAATGATAAGAAGAAGGGGAAAATGTAAAACAAAAAAAAAAGAAAAGACAAGAAAAATTTTACAAACTTCGGTTATCTGACTAACTAAAGTAGTCATTGGTAAGTGTGTGTTATTATTAACCGGTTATGTGGAATTTGAAGATTTAACCGAATCCTCTGGTTTTCATCTGGTGCCTTACCACACAAGATTGAAACACAGCAATATAAAAATTCTGAGTCCGATACACCCCAAAGCTTAAGGCACCAGGGGTATATGACAAGATGTAATAGAAATGAGGAGCGTCATTGACATTACACTTGCTATATAAAGTGAAAAGGAGACAATTTTTTGATGTCTTATTTTGGATACCCAATTGTCTTGTTAAAATTGTCAAGTCAAACAACCAGTGTGTGAATGACCAAGAGAAGAAATAAAAAAAAAAAAAATTCTGTAGAAGCACGTATGTACCAATACCTAAAAGAGCCACAAAGAAAGGAAAGATCAAGAGACGTATTTTGTTATGTCTTGAGATAACAAGGGGAGAAATGATGTTATAAAATATTATATCAGTTGTTCAAATTCAATCAGTTTTTATCTGAGTCTAGAATATGGGTTACCTGGGTAATAATATATGTAAAGCATTTTATATAAAATATTCAAGGGTAGCATTTGCATCGGTTATGATCCACTGTTCTTACGAAGAAAAAGAAGAAGAAGAAGACAAGTACATGAGCATATTTCTTACACTGCATACCAACTGTTAGCGTTGGACTATTTGTGATATTTTCCTGCGTCATACACCAAGTCGCCTCGTCTAAAAGCAAATTGTCCGCATGGTATGTTCGCTTCCTGTCGTAGGATAATGCTTAGTTGTTAATTTATATGCTTTTGGAAAACTTCGTGTTTTAAAGCAGAACAATAGGAATGAAAAATGAATAATGAATAATTTGGAAAAAGTGAATACGTGAATATTTGAGTACTTCTCTCAGGCACAAAGAATTTTTTTCTTTTTCGAATCCTGTTGGTATAAAATTTTCCCCCTCTCTCTGTCTTTCTTTTTCTCTCCCTTACTCCCTCCCCCTCCCCTTAGGACCGTTGTTTTGATTGCAAAAAAAAAAAAAAATACACCAAAGAGAGTTTGGAGTGAGAGAAAATGGAACCCAGTCAACCCTCTTAATACTTTTTCTTTTTTTAAAAAAAATATTTTATTAATGCTATTAATACAATACGATATAAAAGATAATAAACGAAACGTAGAGGACCCTCTCTCAGTAAACAACATGGCAACGACCTTTGGGCACCACACCTTATTTTTGTTTTGTTTCCAACTAAAAACAATTTGGGATATGTACAAATGAGACCAGAAGTATGACTTTTTTTTTTATTTATATTATTATTATTATTATTATTATTAAAATTATTATTATTTTCTTTTTTACGTGAAGAATCACCTTGAATTTTATACTTTTATATCTTGCTCCAACGAGTTAATAAATAAACCAAGCTGACATGGGAAATTAAACGACAAAACAATAACATCCGATAAAAAGGAAAGAAAAAAACCAGATACAGATACAGAAATACTCCCCAAAAAAAAATCCTTGACTCGTCAAAAAAAAGGTAAATAAAAGTTGCAGAAAAACATGAAATACATCTGTATGGTATCACTCCATAGTTATAATTGAAACAAAACTGAGCCAGCTCTCTCTTTCTTTTGTAGCTCATCTCACTCAATAAATGGGCATTTTTTCGTAGGATCATCCGTTAATATATGATCATCCAACCAATCTTTACCTATGAATCTTAATCCACAAGGACATGTTCCCCAATGATTAAGTTTATCACTTAAATTATGTAGTCTCTTAACAGAAGGATCATCGAATTTGAAATGACGATTCAATAAATGTTTCTTGAAATCATATGGACGATTAAACTTTCCCAGCTTGTGACGACATTGATTCTTAGGGAATTTGCAATTGAATCTCAGTTCACTTTGGTGCGTTCTCATATGACGTGACATATCTCTGGTAATCTTCTTCCCACAAATGATACAGACTTTATTGTCAACAAATCGATGTTCTACCAATGGAACCACAATATTTGCATTGGAATTGACTAATGTTGTCATATCAGGGTATTGATTAACATCGATATGAGTAGGAACGGGGAATGTCATTGGAGCAATTGTCAGCGATGATGTATTGGCCGAAGATGGCAATGATGAAGCAGTTGACGAAGATGATCCCATAATCGGAGGCTGTGGTGGGTAGTAACTGTGTTGTTGTGAATTCAAAGCTGGTGGAGATGCCATTACCGTCAGAGATGAAACTGCTACTTGGGTGGCTTCTAAATCTTGCGATGGTTGTTGGGTCTGCATAGTTGGATAAAATGGTCTGGTTACCGGAAATGAATGTGAATGCCGTAATTCCAACCCAGCATTACTTCTTGATAATTCATCATGAATATTCGTAGTAGAGAAAGGTTGGAATTGTTGGAGGCTAGGTGGAGGAACTGAAGATGACGAAGGAATTTGAGGTGTGGATGTAGAGATATTAAGCTGTTGCACTTGTGGCGGAGTTCCAATGGTCTGTTGCTGGTTTGCCTGTTGTGTCTGAGATTGAGGCGGCTGCTGTGAATGTTGTTGTTGTTGGTGGTGTTGCAGAAGGGGGAAAACCGTCGTAACCCGGGTATGAGCTGGTGGTGGTGGTTGGGGTATTAGATATTGATTGGATAATGTGTCCATCGTAGAATATTCGTATTCCTGAGGGGCAGCTGTAGATGTTGATGATTGTTGTTGCTGTTGTTGCGATAATGGTGGAGGTGGTTGTTGAAGATCCTGTTTTGATAAAGAAGGGTCCTGTTTAAGTTGTTCATGAGATTGCACATTCGAAGAAAGTTGATATAGTTGTGGTGGACTTTGTGAAGGGTGGTGGTTGTTTTTATTTTCCATGATATTCCTTTTTCGTGCAAATTGTACTTCTTCTTCTTCTTCTTTTGCTTTTGTTTTCAATAAATGGTCAGTTGGAGGTTCAATTTTATTCCATTTACTTTTCTATTAGTTTGTAGGGATAATTCAATTAATGAAATATGCTTCATAAACCTTCTTGTGGTATCAACTATACTTTGTGATTGTTGATATTTCCAAGATCTTTGAAAAAGGTTGGTCGTTAAAACGAAAAACAAGAAATCTTAAGAAACAAGTCTAAACCTGTTGGATATTTCTGTAAAATTTGTACTGTGATGTCCGGAAAGACAAGTGGTTAAGTGAAATGGCAAATCTTTATAAATTAGCAGTATAAGATGACTTCGTACGGGAATTGTTGTTTTTGGGGACGGAATCTCGCGGCAAGAAAAAAAAAAACAAAAATTAGTACGACGAACCTGGAACCAAAATAAATACGAAATTAAAGGAGTGGCGGTAAGTTAGCTGAAATTGGTTCGGTTATGTTGGGTTGGGTTGGTTTGGTTGTGTAGTAATGGTGTTTACTATAGTAGTTGTGATGGATCTGATAGTAGTATTTTGTTTTCTCTTATCTTGTATTGTATTTTCTTTTGTAGTGGTGGTGGTAGTAGTATTAGTATAATCCGGCAATTAATTTTGGGGGAATAGTTGATATTGGTGGGATTGGTACAAAAACAAAAAAAAATCTGAGATAAATAAAAAAAAACGGTATATTAATTATTAAAAAATTATAATCATTTAATTAAAATCAAAAAAAAAGATTGAAATAAACAATATCAATTGAATTGTGAAATAAAAAGGAAGGAAAACAGATAGAGTAAACCAACGTAGAAGTTTAGTAGTAGAAAAATCTGAGATCAAAGAAGACTTTTTTTAAAAAAATAAAAAAGAAAATTAGAATACAGGGCAGATCAAGATGGTTATATATATATACTGCAAATGTAAATGTAAATGTAATGTTTCAAAAGTTCTTAAATGACATGTAGAAAGAGATGTATGGTTTAGATTTAAGAAGCACAAACAAAAAAGAAACATCCTACTGGCGAAGTTTTGTTTTTTTTTGCCCTTTTATTTCTTTTTTTGGGCACAAGTACGCTTTGACTGTGTTGATTCTACCATTGGGACAGTAATTGGGTGAACTGCAGGCAATTTGCAACTTGTGCATTTTCTCTCAGAAAAGATTCAAAGCTCGGAAAGACAAAATTGGATTTTGTAACGAGTGGAAATGTACAGTGTACTAAATGAAGGGAGCATAACCCGCCTACTTGCCTCTACTTGCTCCTACTTGCTCCTACCTGCTCCTTTTCTTCCTCCTCTCGCCATGCAGTGAGAGACATACAGAATCCTAATAAAACACAAAACAATAAATTCTGTGGTTCTTCTTGTTCTTTCTGTATTGTTTGTTCTTCTATTCTTCCATTGTGGAAAAATAAAAAAAAAAAATATATATACTATTATATATCCTAACCGTTTTTAAACCACCTGCGTAGTTTTGTTCCATACATATTGCGTGCCACGGAAATTAAAATTGAAACGGATAATAGGAAGCGATTAAGGTATTTGAAGGGGGGATGAAGGAAATGGAAATGGAAATGGAACAACAGAAACAAGAGGATCAAGGTTGAGTTCTTTGTAAAATTAAGAAAAAAAAAATCAAAAATTTCAACAATGTATAAACTGCGAGAGGCGTGAATACAAAAAAAAAAAATTGTCAGTACTGTTTCTTAAGCCTGACAATTTTCTCTTGTAACTAAGCATGAAACTTTCTTGTTGTGCTTGTACAGGGCAGCAATATACGTGCGTTAAATAATAAAGTAAAAACCTCTTGAAGTTCCGTCTTGTACATTGGCGTCGGAGAAATATATTTTTTGAGGCAAAGAAGTACCATAAACTTGTTGAATAGTTTGTGAAACAATCACCAGTCCTGTTCTTGTCACATAAGATGATTGAATTGAATATGAACTAATAACTGGTAAAAATAAATAAATAAAAAAGTTGCATTTCTATTTTTAAAAAACGCCCTCTCCCCAAAAAAAAAAAAACACCACCAGCCAAAGGAGGTTTTACTAGAGCATTTTGAGCACAAACTTGAAGCAAACAATAAGGATTTTTTTTTTTATGTATTCAATTTAAAACAAGAATGAATTTTTGTGTGAAATAGGTTCCCCTTAATCAGGTGGGTTAATTTATTTTAGTTAATTTCATGTGTTGAAAATATAATAGAACAAAAATGTGTAATCTAAAATTCTCTTTTTTTTTCTATATATATGAATTTTACACCACCTAACTTAACAAACAAATCAAAATATCAAATGACATCAATATTCTGTGTTCCCCTGGTTTAATCCAAGAATTACAGATTGACAAAATAAAATAAAAATAAAAATAAAAAATTTTACCACAAAGAGTAAAGAGCTTTACACATATCAAAAAGATTTGCAATTTTAATTGGTTTCAAATCTAGCAAATGGGTTATCTATTTTTATCACCTGGTTTCTTTAGTATATTTTTTTTGTTGAATCGACTGATGTTAAGAAGTGCCGACAAACCACAGTAAAACATCTTGACACGGTTGAATAGAGGATTTGAAAGATTGGCGGAGAGATGGAATCTACGGTTGTTCCTCCTCCTCCTCCTCCTCCTCCTCCTACTCCTCCTCGTTGTCGTTTCTTCTGGTCTTCCTTTACTATAACTATTGCTATCGCTATCGCTATCGTTACCGTCCTACTCACCCCCTTTATTTGCCTACTTAATATCCCTATATCATCTCTATGTCTTGTGTCTAAAAGTTCGTAACCTGTTGATGTGCTGCTGATAAGATGTACTTAAATCTCATGATAATCATATTGGTGCGTATACTGGTTGGCGATTCACGTACTAACAACGATCTCTACTTTTCTCATTCATGCGCGATGTCAGTCAGAGTGTGTCATTAGTAAGCCCTATCCAAAGACTAGACTTTCTCTGTCAACTCTTTGCCTGTTATGCAACTTATGACACCAATGTTTCGTTTCCAAAACATTCCTTTTGCTACGTAATTTCAAGGGGGAATTTCCAATTAGATTTTACAGGTGTAAATATAATGGTGGATCAATTTTCCGTCGTCTATTATATACGCAATTGTCATTTTTCTTGTTTCTTTTCTTTTTTTTGGTTTTGCGACATTGCTCACGACAATTTCAGTTGGTTTTAGTGTCGTAAATTTTGTTTGTTCCTTTTTTTGCGGCTATTCAATTTTGTGTGTGTGGCCAAGCAACCAAATTGTGCAACTACGGAAAAAAAAGAAAATATTCTTATGGAGCTATAATTAACGTACGAGAGAGAGACATATACAGACACTATACAGAAACTATTTGAATTGTTTCTTACCAATTACAAACATCACGAATAAGCTAAACGGTTCATAATCTGAAAAATAAAATAGTGTAACAACATACGTTGAGGAGGAAAGGATGTAGCAATTGTTATTACAGAAGGTGACAAAAAGAAAAAGAAAAAGAAAAATTAAAAATCTTGTTTAGCCATTTCTACATTTAGCTCCCCACCCCCCTCCCCCTCCCCCCGATTTCTAAATCAACGGGAACGCGTTCTAGATGCCAAGTTAGTCACACATGTAAGGCGAGGCGTAAATATTAAGGGGCGGTAGGTTAAACAGGGGAAAGAAGAGACATATTATAATTATCACCACCAACGTGGGATATTTAACTGTCTATTAAATCAAGATAAAATTAATTGATTGGTCTAGTGAATAGACTTTGGAGATCCTAGCGTAAGCATGGTGTCACTTCTGACATGCACAAACACATATGGATAACAACAACTTATTATTAAACGATTCCCATGGTTACAATTGCGAACACTTGTTCTAACTTCCCTCTTCGCCTTAAATTACTCTGGTTATGAATAATGACTTGGTTCTATGGTTCTATGATGCATACTTACTTAACTATGAGAATTATTTAATAAACCTATAAGTTGGTAACCAAGTTGAAGTTTCTCACGGAAGTAACATGATTGTAGGAAGGTAACAAGAAAGAAAGTGTTCATGTAGTCATGTGCCTCGTACTAATAAATACACAAACCAACTATAGGAAATGTTCTTTATTATGAGGTGACTAAAAAAAAAAGAAGAAAAAAAAGAAACCAAATACCGAAAGTGACACTCTGATACATTGACATTAAAAGCATTAGAGGAGGGATGGAGGAGGTGGGGATTGTTTTGATCTGATATGATTGTATCAAAATATGTGAGTATGTGTTGAAGAGCTCATTTGCGTCACTTGGTGAAAGTTTCGTAAATTGGGCAGTAGACGAAACGAAAAGAACAAAAACAAAACATGAACGATTACAAAAAAAAAAAAGATGCTAAATATAGGACACACACATACACACATACAATCAGTTGATCTTTTTTTTTTCTATTGCATTTTTTTTTAATCATATGTATTATACTTTGATTTATAACCATTGACAAAAATAAGAGGCTATTCTGTGGTCTTCAAATCATTACAATCCAACTTCTAATTATCGTTTCTATGGAATCCACAAGTATTTAATATGCCGCGCATTTGCCATAAGGCGGTTAAAAGGTTTTGTTTTGCAGCAATTGTGTTTTTGTGTCATCTTACTATCAATAAGTTGAGTGCAACAACAAAATAAATTAAGTAACTAAAAAATTTATTTGCTAATCTTTTCTTTCTCTTACTTCTTGTAGTACTTTTACAACGGAAGACATAGTGGCGGTGTTAGCGTCGACGTAAGAATATGCATGCATGCTTCAAAGGTTAAATTATTATATATATTATATAGATAGATAGATAGATAGATATTTTGACTTCACATCACACCCCGAAATGCACGCAGTAACGTCCGGGCTTTCTTGCCTGGCATATACGCTTTGTACCTTTCAAGACACAGAAAATTTCTTTAGTAAGACAATAAACGATACATTTAAACAATTCAGCGAATTTTTAATTTTCTTTTTTTTTTTGTTCTTTCTTTTCTGTAATTACATACTTTAGATTTATTAGCCAATGGTTTGTAGCAAACGGAATAAAATACCAAAAAAAAAAAGAAGATTAACCGAAACAATGGACTTGAGATACTCCTATTATTTGTTCATTGCGATTTTTTTTGAAGTTCTGCTGGAAAAATCAACAAATGTTGTTCTATAGAATCAACCTCAAATGATATTTGGTAGGTTATGCCGAAATGGATACGGATATTATATTCTTGGTAATCTTCGGCGGTTCTTCGTGTTTCTTTAAACTGTTTTACTTTGATATTGGCGATTATGTCATCCAACTCCTGTTCCGCGCAAAACGGAAAAATAGGAAAAATAAAAATAAAAAAAATCTTTCTACCATTTTTTATTTTGTTTTTGTGTAATGGTGTTATGAGCGAACTACGGGTTTGTTTTTTTTCTTATGTCTTTGGAGTTGCGCAATTTCGAATACAATCAACCTCTCAGGCGACTAAGTATTATTGTTGGGAGTATTATACCGAAAGCTCAACATCAAACAGAAAGTGATTCCAGATTCTTGACAAAAAAAAATGAAAATGAAAATTTCATCTTCAGTTTCGATTTTGATTTTGATTTCTCAATACCAATGTCGGGGATTTATTATTATGTAACGTTTTTTGTCATTACTTTTTTCTTCCCAATTTTGATAAGTTTTTGGATGAAATTTGCATTGGTAATGAGCAATGAATAGGTTTAATATGTAAAAGAGAACAATAGCGTGATCACTTTGTGTTGACAATATAATAATCCAATCATCGCTCATTACCAATGGTCAGCTCTGTTGTGTAGTAAACAAGCCTTGGGTTGGTTATTGTAACTGCGGTGTTTCGCCTCATGTATGAAACTTACAATGAAACTTATTCTCTCTTTCCTTCTTGGGATTGCTAATTGCAGTTACGCAAGAAACAAAGAAGTGAAGTTAATGCTGTCAGGATTGGCAATGAAGAGGGATTATTTGATTTGATTTGTGTTTCCTTTCTTCTTCTACTGCTTCTATTTTCAGGGGGCACATCCCACATCCCATCAAACGAATTTCAATGGGGGGCCCTTTTTCGTTCGTCTTTTTTTTTGTTTAGAATAAGTTTTCCATTTAAACCGTACATTAGTACAGGGGGAATTTAGTTTCATCGCATTTATTATTATTTTTAGCGAATTTTTATTATAAATAATATTACTATTGTTATTATTATTTTGCATTTGCTTTTACACTTAATGGTACATCTGATGTTACAAGTCTTTCGTGCCTGCCCCCCTTGAATTAAGGTTACTTTGCTTTTTGACAAAACATGAAATGAGTGTTTCAGAAAATTGGTGGAATTGTCAGAGGTGTTAATTCTATTACGTTATCCCGTCCGTTTTGTTGACACAGTATTCTCTAAATTTTCATTTCCGCAAGACCTTCTTCCCAAAATAAATTAGGTTACCAAGGTGAATAAGAAATTCTGTGATACTTCTGAAACGAAAACAATTATACTGTTTACGGGTTTACTGGTTTATATATTTGATTAATTAGGAAAAGTTGACGGATAATTAATTAATCTAGACTTTCGAATCCACTATACCACACCCAAGAGTAATTCCAGAGAGACAGTCGATAATCCTTATTCTTGTATCCAATCTCAACTTCCATCTCTACCCATTGCCTTACTATACTTATTCTTTGCTTTTTTTTTCGAAAAATACGAGTAAAGTTATCCCTCCCAAAAAAAAAAAAAGATAATCATCGCTCGCCTAAGAAGAGTGGTTGTTCCTTTTTGATCTGTATCCCCCTGATTATCTTAAAAAAGAAACAAAAAAAAAGGAGAGAGAAAATCACTAAAAATATGTATACCCCTGAAACGACCTCCTTTACATGCCGTACATAATACGAAACAGGACAGAACAATACTCTTCTGAGACGAACAACAAAAACAAACAAATAAAGAAAAGAAACTAATAATAGTTGGCCCTACTGACCACACTGACAAACTCCATTATACGTTATTGGTTATCTGATACCATGACCCAAAACATTCCTGTGTGGAACGGCAGAAGTAGAAGGAAATCCATCCAAAAAATCGTGTTGTTAAAGAACGATATTTGGGGCGGGATCGAGTTGGATTGGTGGTGGCTTTTGTTGTTTCTAATGGAATTGCCGCCTCTAATTTCTGACTCAAACACAACTTGGATGGAAGGGTTATACCCAAAAACAGATGTAAAATAAATCAAAATGGAACAAGGCGACAGTGTACGCTTTGATTTGAAACTGAAGAGTCCAAGAAAAACTATCACCAATTAAAGTAAGAATAAAGAAAAAAAAAAACGGTAATGTAATCTTCTCCTTCTTTTTTTAATTAATTGAAAAAAAAAAACGATAATACAGAACGTTAAGTTAGACGACTAATAATATGCTTAATGTTTGTGGTTGTTGCTGTTGTTGGTTTTGTATTATAGTTTACAGGTGATCATCGTCTAATTCTAAACCCTCAATTAATCAAATCCAGCGAAAAATTTTAAACTTGAAGGTAGAAATAATAGAAAGAGAATTAAACTTCTTGCTGCGCCAGTGATATTGTGACTCTCTTATCGTTGTAGATGACGATGAGAGAGGTAACGTAGCAGGAGGTGGAGTTAGAGTTGGGAAATGAAATAGCCTTGGAATTTTTGGGCTTAGGTTTTGCATATTGCTGGGTAAAGAAATGATTATTATTATAGGATTATTATTATTGGTGTAAGGGTGCACTCAATTTGGGGCTTTTACGCCCTTCAGATGAGGGAAAAACAATGAAGGACAATTTGTGTCAAAACATTATGCGTGCATGATGCACAAGAATACAACAAAGAAAAGAACCAACGAAATCGTAATTGTAACATCAACCAGCATAAATTTATAATATATAAACAACCAAATTCCCTCTCACAACTCCCCCTTTTAAACATGAGATTTCTATTACTCTTCCCAACTAACTAAGTATTTTCCTGTCTAACCATAGTCATTCCTTATAACTAGTCCAATTGTTTAAATCATTACTACTTGGAAAGTTCACATTTACATTTTCGTTCAATACCCACAGTAGAATATTTTCCCCTTTTTCAACCTTAGGTATGTATAACTTCACTACACTACTAATAACTAATGATAGAGAGAGAGAGACATAAAGGAAACATAATTGAAACGAAATAAGAGATGCCCTCATCGCCCATTACTAATTTCATCCAAGATAAATTGCCCATACACATGTGGTATGGGTGGAAAAAGAAAGAGACAGTATTTTTTTCTTGTTTAAAAAATGAATTGATTATTTTTTCTTGAATCACCCAACCAACCAATAAGACATGAGTAACGTAACTTAACCTTTGATGTTTGTGTGTGGTATCATTAATAATACATTTGATTTTTTTTCTTGAAAGGTTAATATAAAATGTTACTTTTACTTTTACCGTTACTTTGGGTATTAAATTGGTAAAGTACAAAAAGAAGAAAAGTGCCACAAGAAGAGAAAAATCCACCCATCCATCAAGAGAGAATGAATCACTAAGTGTGAGAAGAATTGATTAATAGACAGAATGAAAGAGCAAAAAATATTTGTCCCAAAAAGGAGAGAGTGCGAAAACACAAAATATGACACAAAGACACGAAAAAAAAGCTTACCATTTTTTTTACTTTTTTTTTTTTTTTACTTTTCTTACTATTTCGCTACCAAAGGGGTTACATGACGAAATATTGTGCTACTTTGTTTCACATCTACAACATCTGTGTTCTATTATATTCAATTTTTATTTATTTATTTATTTAACAAAAAAAACAAAAAGAGGGCTTTTTTTTCTTGTTTATTTATTTGTTTATTCATTCATTCGTTTCATTTATTTCCTTCTGTTCCTCCTTTCTTTCTTTCTTTCTTTCTTTCTTTCTTTCTTAATTACTTACCTACAACGAATCAAATACTAACTAACTTCTAGTCCTTCCTTTATAAACTATTTGTTTTATTTGATTTATTTACTTTCCCTTCAATTGCTAAAGTCATCTGTATCAAATGAAATTCACTCGTGCTACTATTTTAGCCTTTGCTGCATTGTCATTAGCAGCTCCGGCCTTTGATGAAAAATCTAACAACAACAACATCAACAAGAGAGAAAATTGTGACGAAACCAAAGTTCACGGTCACCATAAACACAAGAGAGCTGTCGTCTACGATTACGCCTATGTTACCGTCACTGTTGATGCAAAAGGTAACCCAGTCACCACTGAAAGTGCCGTCACTTCAACTGGTTCCACCGCTGAAACCTCAGAAACTTCTTCCACTTCAACTGATGTTTCATCCACCACCACCATTGTTCAAAATGATTCCTTAACATCTGATGAACCAAAGACTTTGTCCCTTGGTACTGGTACTGTCACCAGATCCACCCAACAATCATCCGAAACTTCTACTGGCAGTAGCTCCAGTGGAACAGACAACGGTATTGCCGGTGATTTGTCTCTGTTCAGTAACCCAACTGAAGAATTCCAAGATGGTGTTTTGTCCTGTGATGATTTCCCAGTTGGTCAAGGTGTTATTGCCTTGGATCACTTGGGCTTTGGTGGTTGGTCTGGTATTTACAATACCGACACTTCTACTGGTGGTAGTTGTAAAGAAGGTTCTTACTGTTCTTATGCTTGTCAAAGTGGTATGTCCAAGACCCAATGGCCAGATGACCAACCATCTAATGGTGTTTCTGTTGGTGGTTTACTTTGTAAGAATGGTAAATTATACAAGTCCAACTCCAGATCAAACTACTTGTGTGAATGGGGTGTCAACAAAGCCAATGTTGTTAGTGAATTGGATCAAACCGTTGCTATCTGTAGAACCGATTACCCAGGTACCGAAAATATGGTTATCCCAACCGTTGTTGATGGTGGTTCTTCTTCCGTTATTACTGTTGTTGACCAAGACACTTACTACAGATGGAGAGGTGGTGCCACTTCTGCTCAATACTACGTTAACAATGCTGGTGTCAACTGGGAAGATGGTTGTGTCTGGGGTACTGCTGGATCTGGTGTTGGTAACTGGGCCCCATTGAACTTTGGTGCCGGTTACTCTGACGGTGTTGCTTACTTGTCTTTGATTCCAAATCCAAACAACTACGATTCCTTGAACTTCAAGGTCAAGATTGTTGCTCAAAGTGGTGCTACTGTCAGTGGTTCTTGTGTTTACGATAACGGTAAATACAACGGTAACGGTTCCGATGGTTGTACTGTCGGTGTTACTTCCGGTGCCGCCAGTTTCGTCTTATACAACTAAAGAGAGTGATACCAAGAAATGGTTTTGATTTTTCAGCACTTGCTTCTTTCTTTCTTTCTTTCTTGTTTTTTTCAATCTTAATTGTTTTGTTTTTCATTATCATTTATTTGTTTCCCAAAGTAGGTGATGTGTTTTTATAAAACTTTTTTTTTATTTTTTTTTTGTACTTATATATAAATTTGTTTATTGTTACAAAGCAGGGTTGTTTTACACTCTTTGTTTCATTCGCTGTAATATTGTGTTCCAGTTGTTTTCTTATTGTTTTTTTTTTTCATTTTTTTAACTTTTAAGTTTTACGGTTTAACTTTTTGTTGTATTTAAATATATATGGTAACGATTTGATGAAAATTTTCTTTTATTTCTTTACTTATTTTGGTAAATTATAAAGTTTTTTAGTTTAAACATACTTGTGGTCGACGGTGCGTTTACAAAACAGGTCTAGGCAATCTTGTTCCAGAACTTTTGCCAGAAGTTCTTTGGTGGTGCAACATCAAACTCAGCATCGTTGAAATCTCTTACTCCGGTATCAATATCACATTCATCCAAGGGAATCAATATGTTAGCCCATTTGAAGGAGTCTTTTCTGAAACCAAAGAAGAAGAAATGGAACACAATCCAAGCAACTACAAACAAAATAAGTGACACATACGATGTGAAGAAATCAGTAGCAGTGAAGTCCCAGAAAACAGTAAACCCTTGAATCAAAGCAACGGTGAAAACACAGAATGTAGCATAATATGCACTGTAGGGCATGAAGAATGCTTTGAATGGTAATGTATCTCTGCTAATACCTCTTTTCTTAAGAACTTGCATGAATCTAATATGACTCACGGAAATAAAACCCCAGGCAACTAACCCACAGGTTGCAGAAATGTTCAAGAGCCAATCAAAAACATCTGATCCATCCTCGGAAATAACCATATATCCCAATGGACCAAAAGCAGCTGTAAACAAGACGGCAACAAATGGCACTCCCGCTATAGTTCTAAGGAAGATCTTTGGGGCAACTCCAGCTTCTGCCAAACCATAGAAAATACGTGATGCGGAATAGACATTTGAATTACCAGCAGATATAATCGTAGCCACTATCACACCATTAAAGATATGTGGAAAAACTGCAGTACCGGAATTTTCCATGGCAATAATGAATGGGGAGTTTCTGGTGAAGCCACCTTCTTCAGTAAGTTTAGGATCATTGTATGGAACAAGAAGACCAATAAAGAAGATACATAAAACATAGAACACCAAGATTCTAAATAACACTTTTCTGATGGCACTTTTAAGAGCTCTTGGAGAAGATTCACCTGCTGTGACAGCAACTAATTCGGTACCTTGAAAAGTGAAAACAGCATTAACAAGACCATTAATGAATGCAATTACATATTTCCCATCATTTTCAACAACTATACCTTCACCCCAAGCATAACCATTTCTCCAATAACGGAATCCAACAGGACCAGTTTGACCGGCACCACAAACCATAATGAAAGCATAAAATATCCATGCAACAACGGCAACCACTTTAATGGATGCCATCCAGAATTCGACTTCACCATAAAATTTCACTGGGAATAAGTTGAGCGCGGTTAAAACGACAAAGAAAATAGACACCCAAGCAGCGATAGGCACAGCATCTGTCCAGAATTGAATGACTTGTCCAATGATAGATAATTCCAAGGCAAAGGTGATGGCCCAAGAAAATCCATATAACCAACCATTGGCTGCCCCACAACTTTTGGAAACCCAACGAGTAACGAATTGGGCGAAAGAACCAGATATTGGAATATAAGTGGCCATTTCTCCAAGCGATTGGGTAACGGAGAAACAAATAGTAGTGACAAATAAGAAGGAGATCAAGGACATTACAGGTCCCGTCTTATTAAGTAGAGACCCTGTACTGATGAATAAACCTGTACCAATTGTACTACAGAAAAGAAACAAACGCAAATGTATTGTTAGTATCACTAATTGATTATTTGTGCAAATAAATATTCACTGAACATACCCTCCAATGGCAATCATAGAAACATGTCTTGCCTTAAGATCTCTTTTGACGTGACCATTGGTGTCACCCTCCAAGTCATGGGTTAATTTGGTTAAAAAGTTTCCATGTTTCGTGGTCCTTTTAGGACAATCTTCATTGTATACGGAATCCGATGAATCAGTTCCAACTTGCTTTTCTCTATCGTCGGACATTCTTAGTTAGTGGTACAGAATATACACACACTCTCTTCCTTTTGTTCCGTTTTTTTTTTGTTTTAAATCATTTTCGATTTAAGACAACGTGGTATTCCTTTTATATCATTGTGAATCCAAGAAAACACGTCCACAATGGTATTATTATCAGCTTCATAATCACAATCATCATCATTATTATTATTATACATATATATTTTTTGTTTGTATTTGCATTGTTGCAAGAGTTTTCTTAGCAGCACTAAAAAAATGGTTGTCGTTTTGTTTGTCTGATTGGACAAGCTTTTTCTTTTGAATTGCATCATTAAGGCAATTTGTTCAAATGGTGTGGAGTATGTGGAGTGTTATCTGAAAATGTCACATCGATTATTCTTCCTTTAACAGAACCCTAACTTGACTTGAAGGACGTTCTTGAACGGGTATCAGTTTTCAAGTTCACGATAATGTATGTAACGTACGAAGTCAAAAAAAAAAAATATATATAATTTAACATTCTTCAAATTCCCCTAGCAAATATCATCTTGTACTTGCTTTCTAGGGGAAGAAAGAGAGAGGGATAATAATAATAATAACATTAATAATAATATTATTATACCCCACTATTACCTATTGTATTATGTATCGTCATATTCCTGTTTATTGTCATTTATAATTCCTTGATGTATTATTGACCCCCCATATGAATTTCGCCGTACAGTCTCTTGGTATTTTCTTGGGACCTCTATCTTAATACAATTGCATCACCTTATTAATAATCTATGTGAGTTTGTCTTTACATTTAGGGAACGACTATTGCGGGTGATTATACTTCAATAATTCCCATACGACGATTCTTATCTTGGCGACTCCCTCCTATCACCATTTCATCACTCCACGACTTGTCCTAGAAAAATACACAGACCATTACCAGACTTTGTTCTCAATAGTTTTCATTCCCGAGACAGTATGTTTCCATCAATAAGCGACCCCCTTCTCGTGTGTGCACAGCCTCACCTTGGTACGATAGATGATGATGGTAATGACGAATGTTACATCGAACGAAACTCCCCGTCACTTGTTTTTGCTTCGATTTTTGCGATCCGTGCATACTTCAGTGCAGTTTATACGAATAGCCTCTAGCCTTTTTTTCTTCTTCTTCTTTGTGTCACAAATGAGTTCAAGGCGAATTCAACAGGAATTTTAGACCTGAAATTGGTGGGCACAACCGCAGGTTAGGAAACCCTAACTTAGTGTATTATTCCTTGCGTTAATAAAGAATAAAACTATTTTAACAATACTCTACGTGAACTAAACGAAAATCGCGAGCTGTTCTGGTAAGTCATGCCCATATATTAACATTCCCGATGTAGATCAAGATAACGATTGAAAACAAATAATAATAAAATAATAATAATAACAATATCTATGGACTTATTGTTCATGCTAGTAAGATCTCCTTGAACGGTATCAAAGGATTAGCGACTGAAAAATAAAAAACGTTTGAAAAATATATAGTAACGTAACAGTGGTGCAAGTATAGACAATCGCACAATAATGTTTCTTAGAATCGAATCATACTGACAGGAAACTTAATTAGAACCTGGGTCTACAAAAGAATGTTTATCTAGTCTTTTTCATCCCTGACTTCAACAATTATAGTCCTAATTCTTGGCTACTCCTTTTACATCAGGTCACAAAAAAAAATATCCTATACTTTTCATGAGTTACTGGTGTTTTTGCGGCGATCGGTCCTAGTAAGTCTCAGGACAATTAAAGTGGAAAAATCAGGCGGTTATAAAATTTCAGAATTTTCTAGCCTGCGGTCATGAAATACACTTAGTCAAAGTAACCTGATAATACAATAAAAAAACTCTAACTATTCTTTTGCATAATGCACGAACGAAACAGGTATACACTAGGTAGGATTTAATTTTGAATTAATTTTTCAATACGTATGATTGGACAATTATCAAGTACGGCATGAATTGTCATGTTCTTGTAAAAAAAAAAAGGAAGGCGTTGGTATCACATAACAAATTCTATCATGAGACATAAAAAAACAAACGGAACTATCTTGCTAATCGATGTCCCCGCGGTGATTGACTACGCTATCAAATGGAGCCATCGAACATCAATAGACGACAGCTCTGAAATATGTGATGTGGCTAGAATGAGAAATTTAATACAGTCCCGAACGAGTCCTCATTGATTCCGGAGAAAGCTTGTTCGTAAATACACTAAATGGAAGAGAAAAACAATCAAACAGCCTTTAATAACGGCAATTCAGACCTTAAAAGGAGGTACTATTGTTATGAAACTATGTCTGACTTCTTAAAATAACCCATTGTCGATTTCACAAAATGTACTATATTTATTTCTTTTTCTTTTTTTAGGCGCAAATGAAGTGCTTCCAGGGTTAATCGAATCGACTACAGAAGAATGTTTTTTTTTCCACATAATTTATCCATTTTTGTGAAATTTCATATCATATTTCCAGCTCGGGCATTTTAAGAAAAAAAAAATTAGAGCCATATTCCTTGTTCTAGGAACGGAATAGGGGAAGGGGGGGTTATTCTAACTTGTGCATTATATATAAAGAGATTAAAACTCCTTGCCCAAAAAAAAAATACAGTTCCTGTTTCAAATCTTGCACTGAATTATTCTGTCTATTTTCTTCCCCAGATATCTCAACAAAACTTACAATCGTATACACACATACATCCAAAGACTAAACATGAGTAACTTTTACGATTTGGCTCCTAAAGATCTTAAAGGAAGACCCTTCTACTTTGACCAATTGAGAGGAAAGGTTGTTGTTATTGTTAATACTGCCTCAAAATGTGGATTCAATCCCCAGTTTCAAGGATTAGAAGCATTGAACAAAAAATTTAAGGATCAACCAGTTGAAATTATTGGATTTCCTTGTAATCAATTCAAACACCAAGAGCCAGATGATAACCAACAAATAGCACTTTATTATAAGGTATATTTTGGTATAAGTTTCCCAATATTGAGCAAGATCAACACGAATGGTCCAGATGCTGATCCAGTTTACAAATACTTGAAATCCAAAAAGAGAGGGATTTTGGGAATGTCCCGAATCAAATGGAACTTTGAAAAATTCTTAATTGACCCTGAAGGTAATGTGGTCGCAAGGTACAGTACATTGACAACTCCTGAAGTCATTGGTGTTAAAATCGAGCAAATGTTACAAACAATGGGAACTGTTTGCGTTTAAAATACTACAAGTACTGGTTATACGTTTTTATATATTTTCTTTAATTCTCTCGCTGTATCTCTTTTAATTTAATAATAATAACATAAGGTTTAATAATTTATGTCAATAATGGATATCTGTAGATGATTCTTTAATCATTCCAAAGTAAAAATTCAGAACAGTGTCGTAAACTAATGAAAAGACCTGTACAGAGACTAGTTTTGGACATCCAAATGAAAAAGGCACACTACACGACTTTTGGGACATCTCTCCTGCATCGAACAAATTTTTTTTTCTGTTGCTTGGTCTTCGAGAATGCAAAAAAAGCCTCCTAGTGAATCATCCGTTTTGTCTCTTTGCTCATTTATCAAGTCACTTGAAATAGTCTGAAATATAGTAAAGACAAATCTAAAGCAGCTCTACGAATACAATCAGGTTTAGTTGCATTTTTTAAAAATCTATAAATCAAATGTTCAGAACAAGTATCACTAAATATGCCGTTAACTGTACAGTGTTCACCTTGGTTACATGGCGTAATAATAGCCTGCGATGGACATTCATGACCATCACCTTTGCAAGAAGTAAAGTAGATTTGTATAGTTATTGAAATATAATGCACTGGTGGTTTATTGGAGTATTTGGTAAATTAAAATTTAATCGTTCAAATATGGCTTGTTATCAACAACTAAACTTCAACAAACACGGCCCGAATCGAAGGAAGTTGTTTCAATTTTTTTTTTTTTTGATATCTGTTAGTAAAAAAAACCAATTAGTCGGGAATTTGAATCTTTACATATCAGATTGATTTCATTCATAGAAACAAATTTTTATATGGTGACAAACAGCCTTTCGCATCGTAAGAGAATCTCGTATCGTTTAAATGTATCTAACATGCATTTACATGAACCAAAGATAACGTGATGCTAGAAATCTTTACAATGAATAGTCTTTTAAGTTTTTTAAAACAAAACATGCCTAACCAATGTTGCTAATTATCCTAGCAATCTCCTTAGAAGAAAGCGCAAAATAAAAAAAAAATCAGCCGTTCCTCCTGAAAAACGTACTATTTAAATCTACTTAGTTTTATACATCCCATTTATCAGCCATGCGTCTGGCCACACCTTTCAGTGCAAAGACCCAGATCGTGTGGATCATTTGGTAGACAAAGTAATAACATCGTCACTTGATTAATATATAATCTCAATTCTGTGTTATGCCATCCTGAAAATAGCCGCCTTACAATTAACGGTCAGTACAGTTCAATCTTCTTGGAACCATCTAACTCTAGTTTGCCGGCGCCTAGATCATCTACTTGATTACATTATCATCCCTGGGGCTGTGTATGTATGTATTTATCTGAACATTTTCCCGAAATTCGAGCCTTTCGATCACTAAATCAATGACCAAACGATTTGGTTATAAAAAAAAAAAAGAAATATTATCATCTCATCGGGGCTAAGGTTTTTGTGATCCATCCCCGTTGTTCGTCGTTCATAAGTATATAAAATTTTCCTCTATTAACTCCGAAGCTGGCCAGACCTGCAAGAAGGATTACTAACTAACTAACGCAAACGACGCTAAGGCCACTCAGGTCGTTGAGATTTTAATCTCATCGAACAATGATCTTTTAAACGTTTACGTGTAATACAAAGTTGATGCAATTAGTAAGACTTCCCTAACGCCGCGAGTCTTTTTGATACGGAACGGATAGAATAATTATAAAAAAAAAAACATTTCAATAAGGAAATTTTATACTTCCTCTCGTTTGCGAAAATCATCACAATATAAATAAGTCATTGTTTTCCTTTAACCACATTCTTCCCTTCTCCTTTTAAAAAAGAGTTAATCTATCACAATATTTTTTTCTTATCCATTACTTATTCAATTGCAATAGTATATTAATTTAACAACAATGTCCGAATTCTACAAATTGACTCCAAAAGATTCCAAAGGCGAACCATACCCATTTGAACAATTGAAAGGTAAAGTTGTCTTGATTATCAATGTTGCCAGTAAATGTGGTTTTACTCCTCAATATAAAGGTTTAGAAGAATTGAACAAGAAATTCGAAGGTAAACCAGTTCAAATCTTGGGATTCCCATGTAATCAATTTGGTCATCAAGAACCAGGAAATAGTGAAGAAATTGCTTCTTTCTGTTCCCTTAACTATGGTGTTTCATTCCCTGTTTTGAACAAGATTGAAGTAAATGGTGATAACGCTGACCCAGTTTATAAATACTTGAAATCTCAAAAGAGTGGTGTTTTGGGTTTGACTAGAATTAAATGGAATTTTGAAAAATTCTTGATTGACCAAAACGGTAAGGTTATTGAAAGATACAGTTCTTTGACTAGTCCAGAAGCTATTGGTCACAAGATCGAAGAATTATTGAAATAATGGAAGAGAAGGTAGTTTATTTTTATTAATATGTTAAGATTGATATTTATCGAGGTGTTTTATTATTATTATTTAGTAAATAATTAATGTTAGTTTTTTTTGTTTTTTTTTTGAACGAATGAGTAGATATTGACCACCCACTTCGTAAGATTCCTACATCTATTGTCTTTTATTGATTAAGAGAATATATTAGGGTCCTAAAAAAGTTTTAAAGAAAAAAAAAACATTAAACTATATATGAAAGAAGGAAAGATTCGTTATCATAACTGTTTGGCTGTAAATGACTATTTTTTATTTGCATGTGTGCGTGTGTGTTTGTGTGTGTGTTGCTCTATTCAACGAAGGTTCATCATTTTTTTGATCCTTTTGGCCTCTTGAGATTCATCACCATTATTTAATTTCTCATCATGATCTCTTTTATTATTCTTGTATAAGTCAAACAATGACCAGAATTTCAAATTCTCGTCACCTGCAACCGTTGCCAATGTGAGATTGTCTGGTGATAAACAGCCATTCAAAATTCTTGAATCATGTGCATTGACAATTTCCCCAGTTTTTTGTAACGTTGGATAATTAAACAATGAGATACTATTGGTTGGGAAACCATGGGTGGCAACAATTTCCATTCCGGTTCCATTGGCATAACCCCAGTTCAATGAAGAAATTTGTGAACCTGTTTCGATTGTATTGACTCTTGAACCGGTTGTAGTATTCCAAAAATTGATTGTTCTATCAGTTGATCCACCTCCCGTTGCCAATAAAGATGTTTGATAAGGACACCATGACAATGCTTTGACGGCAGCTTTGTGACTCGATTTACTGAAAATTGGGGAATTATTGGTTGATCTAGCATCCCAAATACAAACAACATTGTCGTTACCACCAGTAGCCATTTGTGTGCCATCTGATCTGTATTCTATACCACACACTTCAGCCGTGTGAGCGTCTTGTAATTTATTAACTAAGTGATTGGCAATTCTAACATCGGAATGATAGATGTTTCCGAGTCTTGATCCACTGGTTAAAACATGTTGGTTCCAATCTTGCAGCGCAATTCTTGTCAAATGATTATCACAATTTAAAGTTCTTAATTTCGTATTTGTTTCAATATCCCAAATCTCAATGAACCCATCTTCTTTACCAATGGAAATATAAGATCCATCTTGTGACCATTTCAATGATGTCACTAATGTCTTTTCCGGTAGTTCACAAAGGAGTCCTACTGACCCTGTTGAAGCATTCCAAACATATACGGCATCTTCCAAGCCAATAGCTAATAAATTTGAACTCGACCATGCCAATAAATTCAAATAGAAATCATCCACCAAACCTGGAGCATCAAGCACTCTTTCAGGGGCATTTGGGATTTTATTAGCTCTAGCTGAAGCAGCAGAAGGGGTTAATGATGATTTGGATAATAGTCTGGCTTTGGAAATAGAATTCTGATTCGATAACAGTCTCACTAAACTAACTGCTTTTTTACGTTCAGGAGGTAATGGTTGATATAATAAGATTCTTGAATTGACTTCTAATCCACATGCTTCGGCGACATGGTGTTGATAAATTTTTGAAGTTTGTGCTTTAATATGAGTTTGAGGAGATGCATTTGGTTGTGGGAGACTAGTAGATGTTTCCAATTTCCCTGTTATTGAGTTATATCGCGAAGGGATGAATCTGTCGGAAGATGTAGTTGCTGATTGATGTTGAAAATCCGAAGACGACGTCGAACCTCCTTGACTTATGAGTGAGTTGGTACGGCGTAACTTGAATGGATTGGACTGTGAGTTTGATGATGATGCCGATGAAGGTAAGGCAATTGAAGTTTTGGATCTAACGTTCAACGCAGGTCTCAATGTAGGTGGTAATTGGGGTCTTTGGAATCTTGATACTGGTTTGGTGGGTTTTTCTGAAACCATAAAATTCTTGTTTGATGGTTTTAAAGGAGTGTCATTTGGCAACTGGACTGTTCTGTTTGAAATATTTGGACTCATAGATTGGAGATATTGTCGCTTGGAAGGCGATATTGTCGTCGATAATGACGATGTCGAAGTAGCCAGCATTCCTAATGGAGTTGATGATGGTTTGGATGGGCTTTTCTTCTTGGTGGAGATACCAGAATTGTCGTTTCTGACGAAAAGATTATTCTTAAATAGCGTTGGTTTGCTATTTGGGGACACTAAAGACATGATCTGTTCTCTACAGTAATAACAATGAATTTAAAAAGAGTCCAATGTAGTATTATCGTCAAAAGGAAAAAGTGTCAGAAAAGTAAAGAATGTATATGTGTATGTGCGTGTGTGTGTGTGTGTGTGTGATGTAGTATAGTATTGGCGGGAAAATTTTTTTTTTGTCTTTTAATATGATCTGCTTGTTTAATTAAACAAAGGAAAGATAGTGAAGGAGAAGGGGAATGGGAATAATTTCTGAACGAAAGTGGAATGAAGATGGATCCGGGTCAAATGAATGATGATCGTCTTCTTCTTGTATTTTTATTTGATATGGAGGGTGAAGGTAATAAAAGAAAGAGTTTGAAATATTTTTTTTCTTTGGGTTACCTCTTTGAATAAATGGGTGGTTCTATTAATAATATAATTTAAGGAAAAATTGATCAAGATGTCTGAAATGAAGTAGAAAGAGAAACAGAAATGAAACGAATTCAAAATAAAAAGAAACTCTACGTACTAAGAATAACTTTTGTACTATTCACCCAGGTATTTTAACCTTAGCAATGGTTAGGTTTCGTCGTCACTGGATATCATTAAAAAAAATTACAGATATATATTGTAGTGATTGTTTACATTATTACCAAATCAGGAATTACTATATGATTTTTTCTGCAAGTATTTTTTTTTTTTTGCAACTTTTGCTCTCAGTGACTGTGTGCGTCTCTCTCTCTCTCTCTTGTTCTCTAACAACCAAAAATATAATTATCCTGCCACAATTTATAATTGCAACTATTCCTTTTTTTTTTTTATTTTTATGTCTTACTATAATGATACATCTGAATTCAACCATTGCATCTCCTAGACAACAAGGAAAAGCATATTTGGTGTAAATTAAATAATTCTGTCAATTTTTAATTAAATTTGGCAAGAAATTGAAATGAAAGACATAAATAAAATCTTGCGCGAAACTTTGTGACCCCCCCAAAATGACGAATGTGAATTGGGTATGTAAAGCAGCATCGCTAAAACGATTTTAAACTATCTAAAAATCAAAAAACGGTGGGTCATGATAAGTGTTTGTGATTCAGCCTGGCTTTGATATACCTATATAAGAAGAAGGATAAATAAAATACTTCTATGGAGTTGTAATAGTATACAGTTTCTTGGTTACATAATAATAAATCCGTGGTGGGGGGGGGGAGGAAGAGGCGTGGATACATTTTTTTTCCTTTCCTTTTGATCATGGCTCCAAGATGTTCTTAATCAGGAATTATAGTTGTTACCCAAGAATAAGATTTGAAATCGAGAGAGCACCTTTAGAGTGTACTTAATCTTATTTGGCTCGGGTTGTTATGAGTTGTCACATTAAGAACTTTCGTGTGGGTAGCCGATCAAGGTTGTTCACACAGTACGTAGATACACGGAACCTCCTTCCCCCAAAATGTATTTCTGCTATGTACGTCGTTCGTTTCTACAACACTCCTACAATGTGACGAATTCTATATTTGAGGCACACTCATGAATAACCCTGTTGGTCTGTGTCGGTTGGTGCTATCAAGAGAATAATTTGATCGTGCGAATTGGCCCAACTCACATTAATCAATCCTTCAGACAGAACAAGACAACCAACGAACGAAAAAAAAGAAGAAAAGAAAAAAAGGAGACGCAATTCCAAACCCGGCCAAACCATTTTTCAACGCCAACGCCAACGAAAACATACCCATACACCCACACACATATATTACATCACCAATGCCAGCATATCATTCGACATTTTTAGCAGAAGAACAAACCCAAGATAATAGAACAATTGGAAACTTGTCCTTATTATCATTTCACACCAAATTCAGAGGTCCAGTTTATCCTCCACAACAAGAATACGACATAGTCGAAGAAACCTTGGATTTATTCAGAGCCAATTCTTTTTTCAAGAATTTCGAAATTAAAGGTAATGCAGACCGTTTGTTGATCTATGGTATATTATTCGTGAGCGATTGCTTATCAAAATTGAACAAAACCACCAATTCTAGGGAGGCAGTTAGAATATTGACCAATTTGAGTCTTGATAATTTCAGTTTACCAGGTGATATCGGGTTCCCTTTAAATTCATTATATTTGCCACCTAAGGATAGAGTAGAAGCCGATTTATTGAGAAGTTATTTACAACAATTTAGACAAGAATTGAGTGATAGATTAATTAAACGAATTTATCAAGATGATGAAAACCAACCAAGCAAACATTGGTTGGCTTTTACAAAGAGAAGATTCATGAACAAAAGCTTATAAGAAGAAGGATGTGTTTATTATGTACACACAAATGTATATTTCTATTTTATAAACGGGATAATTGAATATGATTGTTGTTGATACCGACGGTAATCATCTCCGTAGAATTCTAGAAGCAGTTTTTCTTCGTGAACGATCCTGATGGTGAAAAACTTATATAGTATGTAAGTGTTGATTATTAGATTGATGTAGTTCGACAACCATAGTTGAATCCCCATGCTGAAAAGCCAAAATCCGAAATAACTTGGATGTCTGATATGCTTATAGATACCAGTTGTCACTAACCTATGGTGGGTTTGCTTTGTTGTTGCCAAATAATGACTAAAAGATAACCCACATGTTTTCATAGCCAAATGACGAATCAACAAACCAGATGCAATTAATATCAATCCCGGTACTTGTAAATAATTTACGGGAACATGAGGAATAAATTTCGAAACAAATCTAACAGACAAGTATTCCCAAACAGTGAAAAATTGCATGATCCAAAATTCTTTATTGCCTCGATTCCCATATATCAAGAATGACTTGGAATTAACTGAATTGCTTTGATATAAATAGGAATTTGCGAATTCCAGAATGAAATGAACCTGGAGAAATATGCCATAGACAACAAGGGCAAAGTATTTGTTGTTAATGTAAAATAAACTGACAAAACACACTGTAAAACATGAACCTAGTAAGAAACAAACCCCAAATATTTCAAGTAAATTATTTTTCAATGGATCATACATAGTTGGACACGAACAATGTGCATGAGTTGTTGTTGCTGTTGTTATAAGATTGGGGGGGGGGAATCAGATCAAGATCAAAGATCGGAAATACCACAACCAGAACATCTAGGGTTCGCAGTGACTAGTCTATTTTTTTTTTTGTCAATCTTCTCTTCTTTTCAGTCTATGGAAGCAAAGAAAAATCTTCCACCCAAGACATTAAAAACTCACTTTGGACACCCCTCCCTCCCTCACAGCTTACTCATGTCGATACTATCAAGGGGCAATCTCGCTCGGTATAAACCATATAAGGTCAACTTACTTAAGGTCGCTCTTAAGTCCTTTCTTCTTGGAGCTACATTCACCACTAATGTCATTATCTTATTATTTTCCACCACTACAAAGCAACCCAAAATCAATTTTTATCTAATATTTCTTGTCATATTTTACAGTATAGAGTTTATCAATACTGTGATTTTCAACAACACAGAAGTGGATGATGATTCATTCATACTTGAAGATAAGGAAATGCATTTCATCACTATTGCATCTTTGCTAGAACATTATTTAATCCATTGGAATTATCCAGGGACTTATGTGGGATTGACGTTGGTGATTGCTGGTCAGTTCATAAGGAGTTTGAGCATGTATACGGCTAGTGAATCGTTTAATCATTATATACAAAGAAATGCTAAAGAAAAACATAAGTTAATTACTCATGGAATATATCTGATCTTCAGACATCCTTCGTATTTTGGGTTTTTCATTTGGTTCTTGGGGCTACAACTTTTCCTTAACAATATAGTAATTTTACTCGTTGGTGGAACGATTTTGTGGAGATTCTTTAACGAAAGAATCACATTTGAAGAAAAGTATTTGGTGGAATTCTTTGGGGATGATTATATCAACTATCGTAAACGTACAAAAACATGGATGATGATATAACAAACCACAACACAGCATACAATATTAGAATAAAATAAAATAAATAAAGACAATCATGTAGAATACTCTATACATTATATATATATAAATAACTGGGGGTCTATTTCTTAATTAAGTTAATGAGTTTTCTTCTTTGGATCAACACCGAAGCCGTTGACATTTCTATACATTAAAACACCATTGTCACCATCAACATATTGACACCATCTGGCAGATTTCCATAAGGAGACCCACATGTTTTCATCGGAATGTTGGTAATGTACACCCATAACTTTTTTGATGGATTCACTAGCTTCTCTGGCATTGTAGAATGGAATTCTTGAAACGTAATGGTGCAAAACATGGGTTTCAATAATGTCGTGGAAAATGTGTTGGCCAACAAATCCAAATTCTCTGTCGATAGTAGCAGCAGCACCACGAGCAAAAGTCCATTGACTAGCTTCGTAATGTGGCATTTGTGGATCGGAATGTTGCAAATAAGTAATAAAGACTAACCAATGGTTGACCAAAATGTATGGCAAAAAGTAGTTAACAGCAAAATTGAACAAACCAAATTTTTGGAACCAAGTGTACAAAACAGTGAATTGAATGAGGATACCCAAGTCAGACAACAAGATGAACCAGTAGTCTCTCTTTTCAAAAATTGGGGAGTTTGGGTTAAAATGGTTAACTGATCCAAATCTTTGGTTTGGATATTTTTGACCACTGACATTGCTGATCAAGTAGGCGAGCCAACCAAAGAATTGTTGGAAAAGCAAAGTGAATAATGAGTACAAAGGAGCATCCCCTAACAAATCATCCAAATCTTTGACACCTCTGCTTTCCAAGAATTCTTCTTTAGTTTTTGGAACAAAAACCATATCTCTGGTGATGTGACCAGTGGCTTTATGATGTTTACCGTGGGAGTATTTCCAAGAAAAGTATGGGACCAATAAATAAGAGTGCAAGATCCAACCAACAGTATCATTGACCCAACCGTAATCACTGAAAGCTTGGTGACCACATTCGTGAGCCATAACCCAGATACCGGTACCAAACAAACCTTGGCACCAGACGTAACCGGCCCAGGCAGCGAATCTCAAGTATTGGTTTGGCAAGAATTGAATATAGTTGTTGGCGATGAATCCCAAGACAACCATGCAAAAGATATCTCTGAAAACGTAGAACAATGATTGCAACACTCTACGTTCATAACAGTGGGCTGGAATGGCAGATAAGATATCCTTGATGGTGTAGTCTGGAACCTTGAAGGTATTACCATAGGTATCAACTGCTGTCAAGTTGGTTTGATAAGAAGATGGGTTGGATTGGAAGGTTGCAACATTACCCTTCTTGTTAATGGTTGTTTCTCCATTGGAATTGGAGGATGTTGAAAAGGAAGATGCAGTGGCAGATGACATAACGAATAATTAGATGATGCCAGGTGAATGACGCTCTTAAATGAAAAGAAGGAAACTAGCCGTTGAATAAATTAAAGGAAGAAACAAAGAAAAAAAAATTCCAACAAAAGAAAGTGGTAGATGTTATATATCAGAAATTAAATTATATATAAAAAAAAAAAAAAAAAATTCTGTTACCAGACAAAATCTACTACCACATGTAAAATAAAATGATGTGATAATCCAAAAGCAGAAAAATTTTCTTCCCTAACTCAAGTGTAGAAAGTGCAAAAAGTCCCAAGGTAAGAAGTTTAAGACAAAAGTGTTTGGATTTACATAATGCTTATTATATTAAGAGCATATTACCAGTTTTATTACTGGGCCAATTTTGTACCACCAATGGTGCAGGCGAGATTATTTTTGTTGAGTCCCACAGGCCCAAGCGTTGGGACGAAAAAACGAAATAATTTTTTTTTTTTCAACCAAACCAATCAGCTCAAAAAGAAATTCAGAACGTAGGCGATTGGCTTATGCCGTTTTCTTTTTCCCACCTGATGGGCTCTGGTTGTGGGAATCACCGTGTCACATATTCTACATCTTTTGCATTACATAAAAAAAAAGATTAAAAAAAACTGACTATCTAAGCAGGGGGAAGGGGGATCAGTAGATTAGGCTCATAGAATAGAGCAGCATCGCAAATAATGTATCCACAACGTGGCTACACTGGAGTAAAACGAAACAAAAAAAAGGTGTGTAACAATATCAGCCAATGGAATTAGAAGACTGTTTTTCAGTTATTCTTTGTTCTCAGCTCAGCTCATCAATGAAATCCCGTTGACTACACTTTTCGTAAGAAAAGCGCTTTGAAAAACAATCCCATCTGCCCCAAAGTAACAATGGGCAAAAGAAACTTTTCCTAGTAAAATGGATTTAGATATCGGACATTGATGCCACAAAAAAGAAAAGAAAAATAAAAAAATAAAAAAAAAGAAAAGAAAAGGTAATAAGAAGTGGTGGGACATTAGGGGTACCAAAAATTTCTCCCTGTTCTCGCGCCATGGGGTTTGGAATAAACATAACCCAAACCTAGATAGCCTCGGCATGCCTTACAGAAGAGACTAAGCCCATTAGTACATGCAACTCCTTGGTCTATAGTTGGTGCTCAAACTCCGTGTAATCGTATATCGTTTCTTTTCAATAACCACCCACATATCATACATCAGGATAATACTAAACCTCTAAGACAAACAATATTGTCCTCACCAAAATCTGCTCCAAAGCAAATAAAAAAAAATAAAGAAATAATTAATTAATTTAAGAGGAGAGAGAGGTAGAAAGTTCTGTATAAAAAGAAATTTCTTGGCTAAGTTTCATTTTCTTTTTACTCAATTAGGTGAATTCATATCCTCCGCCATCAACACGTGATTTATTAGTCTCTTATCAGCATTCCTTTCCTCCGAAAGTTATCAAACGTTTCAATAAACTGCAAAAAAACATATAACATGTATTAACCATTCTAACGAATATTATTTAATCTACTAGTGTTCATATGGACATTGATATCCAATTTATCCGCATTCTCCTCAATTCTCTTCAATCTTTCGTTTTGACTTTCCACTTCCGTGCTCATAGTATTAGCAATCCCATGTAATTTCTTAGCATATTGTCCAATTTGATCCAAGTTCAGGGCAATTTCCTTCTCCATATCATCATCCTCACTATCGTTTTCAAATTGATATCTTTGTGCTGCAGTCATGTGTTTCTCCTCTTGATACTTGTTGTAGATATCACTGTTGGTGGCGTTATTTGACAAACCTTGCTTGATTCTTTGTTCACTCTGGAACATTTCTTGACGATTACTTTCACGGAGATACTTCTCTTGTGTCTTTTGGGTCTTGATTTTTTCTTCTTGTTGACGTAATCTGGATTTCTTGTTAAATGGGTTCGTTGATGGCAAAAAGATGGTACGATTCAATCTTCTCAATTCTTTCACTTTTTCATCGGCAATCAGAGTTTGAGTCTCTGCCAATAACAAGTTTTGCTCAGCACCATATAATCTTTCAGATTGGGAACCCAACATACCCAAAGTATTGGTTCCGGATGCATCAGCTTCCTGTGCCATTCTAAGGGTATTTCTAGTACTTTGAACCGATTCTTGCTTGACAAATTTGATATCTTGCTTAATGGCATCAACTTCTTCATCTTCGGAGTTAACCTGCTCTTCTTCTGGTAGTTCACTGAGATCCAAATTCAAATCATCAACTTCCCCACATTCTGTAGTTTCGTTCAAGTCTAAATTCAAATCATTCATTGGTTGTTCGTTTCTTCTAACTGGTTTTTTATTCTCAAACATCGGATGGGATGAGATAGCGTTAAGGTCAAGGGCAGAGTCTGTGTCACCCATATATGCTTGCGTTTGTCTGGTAGATGTACGTGTGACGGACTCGGACTGCCTGGTTGGTACGCGGCTAGCTGAATATGCATTTTGTCTGGGTGGCTCTTGTGATTGTGCATCTCTTCCAGACCCATAAGGATTACTTAATGTATTTGTTGAACTGGAACTGGCATATGGGGAATTGGATGGTTTCTTATTGTAAGCGTTGCCACCATTAGTGGTAGCTGTTGAAGAAGACGACCTTGTATAAGCGCTGGCCGAGCTTTGACCAGAACCATAGGGACTAGGTCTTGATGCAGAGTTACCACTGTAAGGATTAGAAGATCTATTAGATGACTCATAAGGATTAGATGATGAAGCAGCACCCCCAGCACTACCAGCAGCTTCATTTGCTCTGGATCTGCCACCGTATGGATTACCTCCTGATGTTCCGTTGTTTCCATATGGGGAACTGTTGCCGTTGTTGGCATCACCATTTCCATTATTTGCATAAGGGTTCTGACCCGGGGCATTGTTATTAATGTTGGCATAAGGATTGGTAGGAGCATATTGAGGTCTCATTTGTGCTCTTTCTTGAGCATAATTTTTAAAGGCACCAAACTTCTCTTCTCTTTGCTTGTTTGATCTTGTGGAGATACCCACCTGGCTCAACTCTTCTCGAATCTCCTGTTCAGTAGGTTCCTTCTTTTTAAACATCTTTTTGATACCCATGGTTGATTACTTGCTTCTTGGGTTATTATGGATGGTGTTGTAAAAAAGAAAAAAAAATTGTGAAATGTGCTAGTTTGTTAGACGATATTTGTGGTGGAAAATAATATGTGTGGGAAATTTGTCAGATATTTTTTTTTTCTTGCCATTATATTTTGCTTTCGTAAATATTTGTACAGCCTGGACAAAGTTCGCAAATTTCGTGACATTCTCCAAATTAAGAAACTTGCAAACATGTTGACAGCGGAGCATTATTACCACCAAGATTTGCAAAGAATATAGGGTGGATTTACCTTAGTTGAAAGAAATTCACAGGCTTTTACTTGTCCTTAGATGAGTTGTAATTTTGCATCTCGTGCACCATATCACGTGACTTGAAATTGTTACGTTGCAACAAAATCTTTCGAAACGCAGTCACATGTATCTTATACGGTAGTAATAATCAGTTATATCCCCAAAAATATATATATCAAATCGTATACATCAGATATATACCGTCGGTTCTAATCGGTGTTGCAGGGTTTTAGAATGATTAGGTTTGGCGGATCGCGTGGACGCGCTATCTGTTTGTCACACATAAAAAAAAAAATCCTTTATTCATTTAACACAAGTACCAAACGAGTTGAGTACTTTGAGCAATGCAACATGTGGATTGTTCATCATAAAAACGACGAAGCCGGTGGTATGTTAAGATGAATAAGTTCCTAATATTTTGAATTACAGTACTAACTATTATTTTCCCTTTCCCAATAGAATTGAGATATTTATCCCCAGAGAAAAATTATGAAGCAGGACGTAATGAGAATGCCGATTTTCTATTTCATTCCCGAAAGGCAGCTCGTGAATTCTTAGAATTCATTACAGGTCCATCGCAGGGAGATAGGACGACATTAACTATTCGAATAATGAGTAGAGCAAAAGCTATAATCAATGGTCAGTGTTATAAGCTAAAGGGGAAAGATGATCCACCACAAGAAATCGATTTTACCAATGAAAATAAGATAACTATCGAATGTGCTACTGTTCGTGAGAGTGAATCCCAGATGTATCATCCTGACACTCCAATCGTTATAAGATGGGTTGAGTTCAATTTGTTCGCTAGGTCGAATGATGAACTTCTAAAACAAGCAAGAGAAAGTAAAATTGACCTTAGATGGGTTGATAACGTGGAAAATGCAAATCATTATTATTCAAATGGTAATGATGCAGATACAGATGATTTTAGGTTGGCAGTGATTAAGGGTATTCCGATTTTGAATTCAAATTGGTGGAAGTTAATGTGTGAAGACAAGAATAATACCCATGTTCGCGAGTGGTTATTACGTACTGATTACAAGAAATTCTTACCTAATGGAGATGAGGAATATTTGCCTTCAGATAGAAGTCATTTGTTTAATGGCATAAGATTGGTTTCGTTGGAGAGAATTGGGTGGTTGGACACTATTGTTGTTGATCCGGACAACTTGGAACAAGAAATAAAAGAGAAGGTTGGAGAGAAAGAGTTTACACTCATCAGTGACAAGAGTATTGACAATTTGTTGTCTATAAATAAAGAGCAGTTATGGGGTTACGTAAAGAAGAATAACATTGATGGATTAGCGAAGAATGCCATCAAGCATTTAAAAAGACCTGCCCCTGATCTAGCTATGGATGCACCGGAACCGGCACTGGAGGAGAAACCTTCCACTAGCCCAAAGGCTAGGAAGCGAAGAAGGTATGAAAAAGTGGACAAGTTACATTTCTTTTCATTGGCAGATACGGCACCAGTACCGCCGCCTAAACCAAGTACCCCTCCACAACCGATTCCACAGAAGCAAGTCGATGCAACTGTGAATGTTCCTCAAACAGCTGTTTCTGATGACAATTCAATAACACAAGAGATTAGCACCAGTGATGAAGCAGCGATGTTATATGATAAGGACAACGCGACAAACAAAATCGAGCCGGAAGAATCATCAATAAAGACCGTCGAACCTGACCTGTCGGTAGAGACAGCACCAACAGTTCGAGTGGAATCTTCTCAAAATGATTCCGAGATTAGAGAAATTGAAAACTCCTCCGAAAGAAAAAGGAAGCTAGACTCATCAGCCGAATCAGAAAAGCCAGCCAAACTTGCAAAATTCATACCAAAGGTATCATTAGTAGAGGCAGTGTTACAAGTCAAGGCGTCAAATAAACCAGAAGTTATCGAACTCGATGATAATATCGAGAGTTTAAAGAATTTGGCAATCGTTGAAATAACGGATTTGATTGCAAGAAAAAAGAAGGAACAAGTTAACAACGATGAAGCATTATATGCCGGTAGAAAGAATTTTAAGAATTTCAGGAAATCAAAAGGAGCAAAAGAAACTCGTAGGCGAGTGTCATTATTCACAGTTGAGGACAAATTGAATTATGAAGAAGATCATGATGATGAGGAAGAAGAAAAGGAAGAATTGAACGAAAGTAATGATGAAATGGGGACTCGCAAAGTGCACACAGTCTCACAAGAAATCAAGGAAGTACCTCGACAACGAATTGGATTGTTTTTGAATGATGATGATCTGGACGACGACAACTAATGTCCATAGAATTAATATATGCATTTTGTAGTACCAAGACGTGCATCTACCAATTTCGAGGGACATCATCTTTAAACTGTTACAGCACAAGAGTTTAACTAGAATTGATGTTTCTGAAAACTTCCGCTTTCATTTGTAGCCCTTATGCTAATTGGACCAATACCAGGTCTCATGACTTTCTGGAATTGCTCTGCCTAAAATCTAATTAAAAAATCAATGAGCAATTTTGAGTAACATGTAAAATTTTTCTTATACTACTTCGTATGAAACTTAATTAAAAACTACGTGATCAAATTGGGGGTGGATATGATGTAAACACATCCCGAGGAGAAAAAATTTTCACCCTGTTGTAATTACACAAGTTCAAGTATCACAGGTTCTGAACTAAGTAAAATTTGCCGATAGATATTTGCCATGGGTTACCAACTCCATCTTGAATTCATTATCATTTTGCAACCAAAATTAATCTATGATAACTTGATTATAATCTGGGGGGAAGAAAGGGGAACCTCTTATGGATAAGGTCAATAACCTCTAAAGACAACTGAAGTCGAGGTCCTGAATAAATTTGATAGTTAAGAGCAAGCAATAACGACAACAGGAGACTGTTTTTGGAAGAATTTTCTTATGTACGGCATTCTAATTTTGTGCGTATTTAACAATAAACTAAAAAAATTGCGAAAACGTCAAGGCATTTTTTTCGCGATGGTTTGCATGTCGGATTGGCATTCCATTAAGGAATCAGTAGATGTCCATAGTAAAACATAGCATTTTTGCCTTATGACAAAATGCCTTAAGTCTTATCTTTTATTTTAAATTAGGAAGGATGCAATGTTAAGCGCCGATTAATGTGTCCTTGCCTTGCATCCCCCGAATTGTAAGGCAAAGAGCGGCTAATTTATCTCGATTTTCAGTAACGTGAAACTACCAATTGCGCTCACTGTATAAGATCAAAATTTTTTCTTTAATTTCTTTTTCTTTTTTTTTTCATATAATTATTATTTCGAGTTCCCATATTGTTTAGATACCACGGCATTACCCAAGTATCAACCCCCCAACTTCATCGCATCATCCGAATTAACATTTAAATTATGCCGTGGCGACAGGTTCATGTCCCCTCTTAATTCTCGTACATGTCCGGATTATTAAGTCAAAATAAAAGTTTAAGTCAGTGGAAAAGTGAACAAAACCATACGCAAATGCGGCCATTTTGTGTCACTTAAGGGAAAAAGGCGATATATGACTTTGCAAAAGTAGTATCTGAAATTATTCCGCAAATTCTTAAATAATGTGTTCATACAAATATAAATACCTCCCACAATCTCCCTGTAATTACTCAGTTTTTTTGGGAGGTATCTTTATTCAATCATATTTATTTAAAAAGAATAAGAGTCTACTATGAATAATTACGATTACGAGAAAAACATTTCTGGTAGCAGTAGCTCAGAATCCAACATCCTTCCTGTTGAAACTATAAAAAGCAACAAGGAAAAGACACTCATACAAGATATTGATAGTATAAGTCAACACAGTGGTGAATATGAAAAAGTTAAAAGAGATTTAAAAGCTAGACAAGTGTCGATGATTGCCATTGGTGGAACCATTGGTACTGGTTTATTCGTCTCCACAGGTTCTTTACTTAGTACCACAGGTCCTATTATGGCTTTAATTTCTTTCTTGTTTGTCACTACCCTTGCATATTCCGTCACACAATCCCTTGGAGAAATGGCCACTTATATTCCAATATCTGGTTCTTTCGCCCAATTCGTTACTCGTTGGGTCTCCAAGAGTTGTGGTGCCGCTAACGGTTGGATTTATTGGTTCTCATGGGCCATCACTTTTGCATTGGAATTATCTGTTGTTGGTCAAGTCATTCAATATTGGACAGAAGCTGTCCCACTCGCAGCTTGGATATCTATATTTTTCGTCTTGTTGACGTGTTCCAATTTACTTCCGGTCAAATTTTATGGTGAGATTGAATTCTGGATTGCCTCTATTAAAGTGTTGGCTGTCTTTGGTTGGATTATCTATGCATTCATTATGGTTTGTGGAGCCGGTAAGACTGGTCCAGTTGGGTTCCGTTATTGGAGAAACGGCTACGGATGGGGTCCTGGTATGCTTGTTCAAAATGACGGTAAATATGCCGCTGCCTTTGTCAGCGGTTTGATTAACGCTGTGTTTACTTTCCAAGGTACCGAATTGGTTGCTGTCACTGCCGGTGAGACCTCACCAAGAGCACTCAGAAGTGCTATCAAGAAGGTCATGTTTAGAATCTTGGTATTCTATGTCATGTGTATGCTTTTTATCGGTCTTCTTGTTCCATACAATGATCCTAAGCTTAGTTCCGAGAATGGTGGCTTTACCAGAAACTCTCCATTTATTGTTGCCATTGAAAACTCGGGTACTAAAATCTTGCCAGATATTTTTAATGCTGTTATTGTTGTCACCATTATTTCTGCTGGTAATTCCAACGTTTATTCTGGATCACGTATTCTTTACGGTTTGGCCGAATCTGGAGTTGCCCCAAAGATCTTCCTTAGGACTAAAAACGGTGTTCCTTTTGTTGCCGTCTTGTTTACGGCTGCATTTGGGGCCTTGGGATACTTGGCTTGTTCTGAAGATGGTAACAAAGCTTTCACTTGGCTCTTGAACATCATTGGTACTGCCGGTTTAATTGCCTGGGGTTTTATTTCCGTCAGTCATATCAGATTCATGAAAGCCCTCAAACTTCGTGGAATTAGTAGAGATACATTACCTTACAAAGCATTCTTTATGCCATACAGTGCTTACTATGCTGTGGCTTTTGTCTTTATTATTGTTTTGGTTCAAGGTTTTGCTGTGTTCTTTGACTTTAATGCTAGTGATTTCTTCACCTCATACATTTCTGTCATCTTGTTTGTTATTGGCTGGATTGGTTTCCATTTTTACTTCTTTGGTTTCGGCAAAGACTCCTTCAAATGGAGCAATTTATTGATTCCATTAGAAGAATGTGATATCGATACCGGTGTCAGAGATATAAACGATGCTGAATTTGACGAACCTCCACCAAAGAATCTCTGGGAGAAATTTTGGAACTTCATCGCTTAGTTTACGGATAATCAGGTTTAAATATTTAATTAATAAATAATACTAATAATAATAATAATAGTTGTATAAAAGCAAATAAATTATTTTCTCTAAAATATCTGCAATGTCTATGTACATGAAAGTATTACTAGCAATATCCTTCTTATTTAAATTCAACAACGTAATAGTTTTGCTTTCCAACTCTAACCAACAAAAGCTTACCATCAATCAAATGATGATCAACATCAAATAAAATCACATCGTCCGGATCCTCTATTTGGTTTCTATCTAATCCCAAGTAAACACCTCCAGCTTTGATCAATCTTTTCATCTCACCCTTTGATTTACCTGTAATATCAGCTAACAATGCACTGAGTTTGATTTCTTTCTCTGGAGAAGGTTTGGTTCTCTCGAATAAAATACCAGATCTTTTGAAATTGTTAATCAATTTGTCAGCACTGACACTGTCGTTGAAAGGTTGATCTGGGGTTGGGAATAAGAATCCAGTAATAAAAGCCATTTCATCACCCACACCAACACCATGGATCAAATCAACAACTTCACGTGCCAAAACACGTTGGGCAATACGTAAACCTGGGTCACTGTTGTGCTTTGGTAACAATTCACCTTCAATAACATTCAAGGGCAACAAAGTGAAAACTTTTAATAATTTTCCAACAATATCATCTGGAACATTGATAAAATATTGATACATTTGGTATGGTGTGGTTAATTTGGAATCGATAAATACGGCATTACCTGCAGATTTACCAAACTTTTCACCTGAAGAAGTAGTCAACAAAGGAACAGTGACTCCAAATGCTTCCTTTTCTTTGCCAAATGATTTCTTAATTCTGGAAATTAAATCAATACCAGCAGTGATATTACCCCATTGATCATTACCACCAACTTGCATATTCACATTGTGGTCTTTATACAAATGCCAGAAATCATAGGCTTGTAAAATTTGATAAGTGAACTCATTAAACCCAATTCCACCCAGTTCCAATCTTGATGAAACAGAATCACGCGCAAGCATGGCATTAACACGTATATGTCTACCATAAGTTGCCAAAAAATCCAACATCTTAACCCCTGCCCACCATGATGCATTATTAACTGATTCTTTTTTTCCAATTGTATCACTCATTGGGAATTGTCTTGACTTGGCATATTCGATCCCATTACCTAAGAATGCAGAGATTTGATTTTGAATTTTAGTGATATTATCTTCAACTTCAACTCCGTCAATTTGCAGTCTTTCAGTCTTTCTACCACTTGGATCTCCCACCAAACCGGTGGCTCCACCAACTAAGCCAACAACATCGTTACCACACATTCTGAAGTGCAATAATACCATCAATGGCAATAAGTTACCCAAATGTAGGGATTGAGCAGTTGGGTCGGCCCCACAATATAATTTAAATTTATAATCTGAATCTCTTTTGGTTAATTTGTACAAGCCATCATCAGTTATGGATTCAACCAAATGACGACTTTGTAAATATTCTAATAATGAAGTATCAGGGTTGGTTTCTGGTGTGACATCTTTATCCTGTGTCAATTCATAAACAGTAGGTATAATGGTAACTGGATCCCTTGGAATTGTTGAATTGAAACGGACCAATCGAAGTAACGGAACTCTTCTAGTTTGTGCCCTTAACATTGTTCTGATTGTTGATTTGTCTGGTCTAATGAATTATGATGATAAAAGCTAGTTTGCCCTTTCTTTTTTTCTCCATCTTCGTCGACCTATTTCCATGTCTCAGTGGTAGCAAATTGGCGCGCATGAAGCTTCATCTCAGGATATTGCTTTTTAATTTTTTTTTTTTTTTTTTTTTATTCCGAGTCGTATTATTGCAAATAAAGCAAAAAAATTAACAACTCCATTCCAGCAATGTCAGACCAGGTCAAAGATGACGAGCATAACCAGGTAAATGGTGGAAAGAAGAGAAAGAGAAAGAGAAATAAGAACAAAAAAGCTGATGATGTGCAAGTAAAAGATCCCGTTACAACAGAATCGTTTGAAGATAATGTGAATAGACAAAATAAAAAGTTCAAATTCAATGATGAAGGGGAAAAAGAGGATGAAAATCTTGGTGAGGAAGATGTGGGGCAAGAGGTAGAGTCCGGTGATGTATCAGAAGTCCGAGAAGAACATGAAGATATTGGAGATGTCACTCCTATACTAGAGGAAACTGAAGTCCGAAACAGAGAAGAACTTCCAGAAAAGGATGATGAGGAGGAAGAAGAAGAAGGAGACGAAGAAATGGATATCCCTAATCAACGTAATAATAAAATTCAAAAGAACCAGAAGAGAAGGACTGTGGTGTATAATGATCCCGATGACGAAGATGATGACGAGGAAAATAACACTTTCAATTTTAAAAGAAGCTCATCTCAACTTGCAGCCACTGCGAAACAATTACTTGAAGTCAGACAAAAGTTGCCTATCTACCATCATAAGGACACAATAATGGACTATATTAACGCTAACCAAGTTACCATTGTAATTGGTGAAACAGGTTCAGGTAAATCCACACAAATTCCGCAATTTTTAATTGAAGAAAACAAAGGCACCGTAGCAGTGACACAACCAAGAAGAGTTGCTGCTGCGTCATTAGCCGCGAGAGTAAGTGAAGAGTTTGGTTGCCGATTAGGACAAGATGTTGGTTATCAAGTGAGATTTACCAACATGACTAACAAGTTCACCAAATTGAAATATTTGACCGATGGTATGCTTCTTCGAGAACTTATGATTGATCCACAATTATCCAAATATTCTACTATAATATTGGATGAAGCCCACGAAAGAACAATTTTAACTGATTTGATAATGGGGTTCTTAAAACAACTCATTACATCTGGAACAAGAAGCGATTTAAAGGTTGTGGTCATGAGTGCTACATTAAATGCTGAATTGTTTAGCAAGTTCTTTACAAATGCTCCAATTTTATACATTGAAGGTAAAATGTACCCTGTTTTACAGTTTTACTTAGATACCGAATCCGAAGACATAGTGGATACTATGATCAGAAGCATTGTGCAAGTGAATCTCAATGAATCGGAAGGTGATGTGCTTTGCTTTTTGCCTGGTCAAGAAGAAATCGACAATTGTGTGAAAAGCTTAGAACAAATAGCGCCTCAGTTGCCCAAGGAAGCTCCTTTGATTGTCCCATTACCCTTATATGCTGCATTATCTCCAGGTCAACAATCAAAAATCTTTGAAAAATTACCTAAAGGTCGTAGAAAGGTGATTCTTGCAACCAATATTGCTGAAACTTCCATTACTGTCTCAGGTGTCAAATACGTGATTGACTCGGGGTTGAGAAAGATAAAGGTGTGGAAGCATAATTTGGGTCTTTCCACCTTATTAACAACTCCAATCTCACAGGCATCTGCTAGACAAAGGGCCGGTAGAGCTGGTAGAGAATCGGAAGGGAAAGTTTTCAGATTGTACTCGGAATCCACCTTCAACGGATTACCTAAACAACAAGAATCTGAAATCAAAAGAAATGATATCATATTACCAGTGTTGACTTTGAAAAAGCTAGGAGTAGACGATTTACTTAATTGGTCCTGGTTGGAATATCCAGGACAGGATGCAATTTTAAGTGCATTGAACACATTGTATACATTAGGTGCATTGGATGATTCTGGTAAGGTAACAACTTTGGGTTACAAGATGTCCATATTGCCACTTCCGCCACAACTTTCAGTAGTATTGGTAACAGCAGCACAATTTGGAGTATTGGCCCCAGTTATAGACATTGTATCATGTCTCTCAGTTGACAATTTGATTTCAAACGTCACTGGAGAAAGTCGAGATGAAATCAATTTCAAAAGAAGACAGCATTGTCCATTGGGAAATACTCACGGTGACTTGATTGCACTTTATGAATATTTCCAAGTATTCCAATCCCAAGGTAAAGAATGGTGTAAAGAAATGGCATTTAGTTACAAAGGATTTAGAAATGTCGAGAAAGTCAAACGTCAACTCCAAGAATATATGTTGATGACAGTTAAACAGGATGATTCATTATCAAATTCCCAGAAAGATAAGGAATTGATAAAACTTAGAGCACAATTAGATCCCGAAGAAGAAGACAAGACATTGGATATACCATCAATTTTGAAATCATTTTTGAAAGGATATATTACCAATACAGCTGTTGGAATGCCAGACAGGTCATTCAGAACTTTCAACACGGGTCAATTAATCAGCATTCATCCATCTTCAACCCTTTTTGGAAAACCAAACATGGACGCTATCATGTATATAGAGTACGTGTTCACTACTAAAGGGTATGCCCGTAATGTGTCAGCAATAGAATTATCTTGGTTACAAGAAATTGCACCACATGTCATGGGACAAACTAAAGTTAACATTAACGACGCATAGATCGGTGTGCGTATGTGTTTAGTTAGTTTCTATAATAGTATAAATATATACACGCGCATCATTCAACTAGTTAGTCACAGCTTTTACTGCAGATATAACATTTGCAAATATCTCTTTGTTAGCCGCAATAACACCTTGTGAGTCCAATGTTCTACCTTTACCGAAATCCAACGCCTTACCTGTAACGTCTCCAACTTGGCCACCACTTTCATAGACCAAGACGTTACCAGCAGCATGATCCCAGATTTTTTCACGATATGTGTCGCTGATTGGTAACCTAAGGTAGATATCAGCTTGACCACTGGCCAAGACACAGTATTTAACTTGTGAATCAAGGTTGATAGTTTGATGGGCAACTGTATCTGGGTTGAAACCAAGTTTGTCTTTGATTTGTGCTTGGGTGGAGTGAGATGAATGTCCCTTCTCGACCCCTTCCACGACTTTCAACTCTTTTGGATCAGTATGCGTCTTCATCTGAATTCTCTTTTGTTGAGAAAGAGGGGCAAATCCTGGAGTGAACAATTGTGAATAATATGAACCTGCTCCTGTGATTGCAGAGTACAATCCACCAACCACACCGGAATGTTCTTCGTTCGACACAATATGTTCTGCCAAGTTTGGACATCCAATCACACCCAACACAACTTTCCCATCTTCAATCAACGCAAGACATACTGCAAATTGATCACCTCTAAGAAATCCTTTTGTTCCATCAATGGGATCCAATGCCCAGAATCTTCCCTTGGATCCACCTTTTGAATCACCAAAATCAATACTTTTATAAATCTCATCTTTGGTATTTAATGTACCCAATTCACCATCATAATCACTAGTTTCAGATTGGATTTTCCCAATTAATTTAAACACTTGTTCGGCCAAGCTGCTGTTTTCTTGCAATTCTTGGGAATCTTCTTCACCAACAATTTCGTCAGTTGGAAAGTTCAATTTAAGTGCATGGTTGATTATAGCCTGCAGGGCAAAATCACCCACAGTGACAGGTGATTTATCACCTTTGGTCAAAGTTCCAGATTTGGCAGTTTGAACAATTGAGTCACTCAATTGTTTGGTCAACAAGGATGCACGTTTCACAGCCAAAGTTGCAATTTCGAGTTCTTTTTGATATGCGTGAGTGGTGGTTGAAGACATGGATAGATAACGAGTGTAGAGCGTTCTTGCTGGGGTTTTAATAGACAAAAATAACGATACAATCAATATGAATATGGAAGTAAGTACTAGTCTTTTCATACAAAATAAAAAAAATAGACAATTCAAGGGTGGAAAGTGGACACAAATAAACTGGAGCAAAATCAAGAACAAGTTGAAAATTTTCGTTTGTTCAGAAATTGATAAGAAAACGTGAATTTACATAATCGCAACATACTAAAATCTTTTTTTTTCTTCATAATTATTACAAAGGCCAGATTTGCAACCAGTAAATATAGAGATTCATAAAAAGTCATATACATGTTTATCCTAATATCCCGCATAACCCCATTCTTCTGAAATAGGAAATATGAATGTTCAAGTAGTTGTGTCTAGCAAAAGCAAAGAGAGGGAAATCTTTAGCAATACATTGACCATTGTTTCCATCATGGCAATCAACAACTTCGTCCAATGTAGGTCTAGTATCTGTTTCAGAACAGTTTAAATAAATTTGATTGTCAAACTGGTGATACTGATTAAATATGTTGTGGTCTTTTGGAATAGTAGCAACAATATCATCTTTGTGAATCACCCTGAGAAATTTTCTTTGAAAGTCATTATGTTTTGCCTCGAATCTGCTACCTAGTACATCATCTGCCCATTCAACAAACTCTTTGTTTCCAACTAATGGTTGTCCCATTGTTACTAGTGTCAATTTTTCATAGCCCAAATCAACGTAGTACAATCCAAGAAGGGAAGCAATACTCCCTCCTAGTGAATGACCCAAGATAAGCAATTCATAATCTTCATCATTTTCTATAGCAGATCGTAACTCTTCAATAACATATGGATGTATCAAGGATAATGTTCTCATATAATAATCATAGAATCCCCTGTGGACTTTGCAATTATATCCACATAGTGGAATCTTGACCCCGTTGTTTGTGTATGGGATCATATTGAGTTTCAAGTCCGCCATCGTATCAAATATCGATCGTGTACCTCTTAGCGAAACAATTATTGTTTTCTTAGATCCATGTGCAGTTTCATTATAGTTAAAAATATTGGAATGAGTAGTAGCAATATACCCCGTTACCGAATCATCAAAATAAAACTGATACACTAAAGTAACGTTGGGGAATCTTTTCTCACAATTCAAATTACACTCAAATGGTTCCCCTATTCTATTAATCTCGGATATGCAATAGGATATATCTATTAGATGAGCGTAGGTATATAGATTGGAGTAGATTTCATTGTCAATTGGTACTATCGAATTAATATTATCTATAATCACCAGATTGTCATCATTTAAGGGATATGAAATAGCGAAATTACTTGATATGAACAAATGTAGAAGTATGAACCATACCACTTCCCAATCCACCATCTTTAGCACATATATTAGTTTCAAAAGAATGTGGTTTTTGAGGTTGAATAAAAAAAAAAACGAAAAAAAAAAAGGATCTTCGATAAGCAGATTTCTATTGTTATGATGATTCAAGTGGGGGAAAAAATAGTCATTAGAAGTCCAGAAGTAGTCACTTGACTTATGCATTACAAACCATCCACCGTCTTGTTTTCAAGAATGCGGTTGATGGTTTCATGAAATCCCTCTGATTTTAAACTTATTTTGATCTTTAATCAATGCAGGTATTTACTCTCCCTCAAATTGATCTTTGGTTAATTTCATTTCAAACTCCGTGATTTTATAGATTTGTACAGCCGTGGTTTTTGACATTATAATCAAGCAATGAGGAGAACAAATCGTATCACGCTTTCATAACCATGATATATTCTCTTGTATTAACTTTCAAAGTAAATATGCTATTGAGTTACGTCAATTATTGTAGTTAATAACACAAATATACAAAAAGAAAAAGAACCCAAAGGTTGAAAGACAAAAAGAAAAAAAGTTGATTGTGGGACAAGAAAAATTATCAACAAACTCTTGAAACTTACCCTTATACTCAGCCACCCAATGTGCTTTATACAGACATGTTCAAAGCAATATTATCGTTGTTATCATTATGTCTCATATGTTGGGTTATACAGCTCTTGCCCGTGATTTCAGTACCTTTAACGTCCCCAAGTGTTAATATTCATTTATCACGATTTGGAGATTACAAATTTGGCGTGTTCGGAATATGTAATGTTCAACAACATGTCTGTTCTGATCCAAGAATAGGATACCCTTCAACAAATAGCACTTTTTATTCCACTTTTGAAGACCCAAGTTATGCAGATGGTGGAGTGGTACTACCTTCAGACGTCAGGTATACAATATCTAAACTTTTGGTTGTTCATGTGGTTGCCTTTTGTTTTTCATCACTATTATTAGCAGTGACGTTTCTTCTATGTACTGTGCTTTTGATCAATGATATAAAATACCGAGAGGAACAGCATGCAATACATTTGGAAGATAATGCGGATGAGGAAGCAGGTGAAAATTTTGATGATACAGTTCAAGACGTCAATCATTCCTCCAATACAAAGAAAATACCTTTTGATCTTTCTCCTTACTTGAATATAATGTTAATATTCACATTGTTTTCAGTATTAACTACATTGTTGGCGTTTTTGGCAGATATATTGTTATTCACACCAAATTTATCCTACGTGGGATGGCTTCAATTGATCCCTATAGTACTGATGGCGCTCATAACATCGATGTTATGTTTTATCAAGAGATCCATTTCTTCTAGGAAATTCTTTGAAAGCGAATATCAGTATGTTAATGATGATATGAGAATGATGAGAAAGAACTATGTCGATGAATTTTGGAATGATAATGCCAGTGATGATGGTTTTTATGCTTATACCGATGGTTTTTATACCAGGAATGGTACTAATATTGATCAAACACGAACTAACCCACCTGCACGAGCAGCTTCAGGAGAACGGGTTAATAATAATGACATTAGGATGCTGGGTACGTCGGTTATCGAAGATTATTCAATAAGTTCAACATCTCCAAGAGCATCTATTGAACTACAAGATCTACCGCCATCCCAACACTAAGATTGGTTAATAATTTATTTATTTATTTATTTATGTACAGATAATAATATAATTTATATTTTCTTTGATTGTTCAGATTGTAAGTTCTTCACTAAATCGCTGTTGAGATTAACATCCAGTTCTGTCAATAGTCTAACAAATTGAGCCAGATGTAATGGGAAATTTGTGGAAATTCTCTTCAAAGTTGCTAGTAATATATTTTGGTATTTGTCAAGAACTGGTTTGTAATTGTCTTTCATTTTGATCAAATCGATTAATTTGTTAAATTCATGAATATTTCTTATGGTGGATAATAAAACTTGTAATGATAATTCATTAACTCCTCGATGATATAAAACCAGTTTTATAAATGATAATTCTTTTAATTTAGTTTCTGGATCACTATTGACAAAGTTAAGCATAAACTCATTAATTGAAGCTTCTGATGGACAAACATTTCTCTCGATTAATGTTTGCAATAATTGCTTGGAAAGTTCCGGAATCTTGGAGGATAACAAAAACACTAATTTATCTAATGTATCATCCTTTAACCCTTTAAGGGTTTTGGGGTATGAGTTAAAAATTGACGAGACAAATGGGTAGTTGATTTCACCATGTAATCTATAACTTATATCAGTTAATTTACTTAAATTATCAATCAACCCTTGTACCGAATAGTATTTCTTGTGTTTGTTCATAAACTCACTAAATCGTGCAACTTCTTCGACAGTACTTAATTTGTTTAAAACATAAAGGGACATATTATCAACCGTTAACAAATCAGCGAAATCCGATGGGAGAAGTTTATTTTCTTTTCTTGATTTAGAATTAGTGAATGCCTTTGATGATTCAAAAAACTTTTCGAAATCACCATCACATTTCAAGTATAATTCATCGACTTCTTGCAGAGTAATAGGTTCCCAAAATTCCAATGGAGTTATTTCTTTCAAATTCTTGATTCCTTTATTGAATTCTTCACTCCAACTGCACAATATACTTGCATATTGGAATTTTGTTGGTCTGTTGGATCCATCTATTATGAAATTCTCATCACCGAAGAAGATCTTATCTTTTGACAACATAGTCACTAGCAAGTCATTTGAATTTAATTTTAATACAATATCGGAAACATCTTTTGGATTGACCACTTCATGATGCTTTTTCATTAAATGTTCAAAAGTTGGTTTGGTTGGAATTGCAGCTTCGTTTTCTTCTGGTGTTAATTTTTCTTGTTCAAATATATGTTTGGAGTCATTGGGAAGAAACAGGAATGAAGAAGCAGCTTCAGAAGTCAGATACCTTCTTACTTGTGGCAAAAGTCGCCATAATCTATTTTGAATCATTGGTGTCTTGCTTGTATTATAAGTTGTTACTTTTTCAGATCTGTCTGAAAAATTTTTGTTCGCTCTTTGTTTCTTCTCTGTGTATGTGAGAGTGTGTGAATGAGACAGCCCCCACCATTGGCGACAATCAACGGTTCAATAAAATTATTCAACATTGGCTGGACTTGGCACAATATTGAAAGCATAAAATGATTCTTATGATTGGTGGTTACTGAATTATGAAATTAGAACGAATTTGAAACTTGCAGATACTTTTGTTTTTTCATGGTAATGGTATTGTATGTGTTTCATGGTTGTTTCATTTGTACCATTCAAATGACAATATATACAACGGGAATTTCACAGATTTAAACTCTTAATTATCAAATAATATTCTCTCAATAAGAAATATGGAGAAACTTTGGTTGTTTTTTTGTTTGGTAATGGTGTGGGCACATGATCTAGATGTGTTCAATGATTTCACTTTTAGTGCATTGGCAAGTTGGAGAAATGACTGTTCTAAAAAAGCAATACAACAACTACTACCACAATGCTCGGAAGGAATTGAAAACCTAACTCCAATTCAACAAAAGAATACTGCTTTAGAATTGTCAATTTGTGAATTTGAAAATGCTAATTTTGTCTACCCTATTTCTTGCAAATCTCGAGAAATTGATGATTGTATACGGGAATTGGAGAAATCACCTCAATATTGGACAACATTTAGTGGCTATTATCGAGAAGTGAAAAATATATGTCATCAATTAAGTTTACCATTTGAAAAAGATCAAATATTGTTGGTATATGAGAATATCACTGAATTGTACAAAATCTTAATGAACGATTTATATTCATCAAATGAGAAAGCTGAGAAGGCACAAGATGCTTTGAAATCGAAATTTGACAAATTGGTCGATATAGTTGATGCAATCATTGCTGATAGGAATGAAGATAAAAGAAATTTGCATTATTCATTTAATCAATTTCATGAAAATTTTGAAAGTTCTTTGAATAATGCTATGATAATTTTACAAAATTCATATAATGGAGCCAATACAAACATTCAAGAGATGGAGAATCATTTGAATTATTTTTCTCGAGAACTCCATCAGGTCCATTTGCTGATGAAGGATAGAATGAATCAATTAGTTCTACAACAAGCTGAAATACAAAGGCAAAATACCAGGATTCTAGAACAAACTGGAAATACATTTGATGGATTGGATCGTATAAATCGAAAGGTCAAGGATATAGGTATATCAACCAAAAAGGTTTCTGTGGGAATTCAGAATCAGTTAGAATATTCGGAATTTTCTATTTCGTTGTTAAATTCTCATCTTGAACAAAGTATTAATGATATCATATTGCAAAGGCAGTATATTGGGATACAAGGATCTATTGTTCTTGATGAGATTTCAAGAGCATTTGTGGAACAGCTCAACACTTCTACTTTACATATAATTGGAAACTTGGAGAATCTGGTAAATTCCACCTTACTAAAAATCAATCTGAAAATAAAACAAACTGAGAAATCAATTGATGATATGAACTTTAAAGCACTACAATTCGCTAATTCAATAGAATTATTATCTCTGTGGTTTTCGAAAATAGTAACAATACCAAATGGTATCAGAAACTTTGGTGAACTAATACTACAGAAAACTAACTCTGTAGGTCAAATGGTTGCTTTGGGATTGTTTTTCATTACGTTCGTTGTTGCACTTCCATTTCTCAATATCTTTACCAAGTTTCTGCTTAAACCATGTATGAAGTTGGCTATGGATACTGGAATATTTATTGGACCTATTTCATTGGGTATTCTTTCTGCTTTTGCGATATTGCTTACATTGAGTCACAAATCTAGCCAAAGCATCTCCGAATGATTGTTACTCACATTATTCACACAATTAAAATTAATGACATCTATTATATAATAAATAATTTCTATTTTTACAAAATTGTATTGACTAAGCAATGATACTCCAGAACTTCTCCCAAAGATTCTTTGGTGGTGCGACATCAAATTCAGCATCATTTATATCTCTGACTCCAGTATCAATATCACAGTCATCCAATGGAACCAAAAGGTTGCTCCATTTGAAGGAGTCTTTGCCGAAGCCAAAGAAGAAGAAATGGAAACCAATCCAACCGACAACAAACAAGATGACAGAAATGTATGAGGTGAAGAAATCACTAGCATTAAAGTCAAAGAACACAGCAAAACCTTGAACCAAAACAATAATAAACACAAAGGCCACAGAATAGTAAGCACTGTATGGCATAAAGAATGCTTTGTAAGGTAATGTATCTCTACTGATACCTCTTCTCTTAAGAACATTCATGAATCTAATATGACTGACGGAAATAAAACCCCAGGCAATTAACCCAGCAGTGGCAGTAATATTTAAAAGCCAAGTGAAAGCCTTGTTACCATCGGTGGAACAAGCCAAATAACCCAAGGCACCAAATGCAGCAGTAAATAAAACAGAAACATATGGAACACCATGTTTGGTATTACCGAAAAATTTAGGAGCAACACCGGATTGGGCTAAAGCATAAAGAATACGGGAACCAGCATAAACATTTGAGTTGGCAGCAGAAATGATAGTTGCAACAATCACAGCATTGAAGATATCTGGCAAAACTTTGGTACCGGAATTTTCAATGGCAACAATAAATGGAGAGTTTCTGGTAAATCCACCACTTTCAGAACTAAGTTTTGGATCATTGTATGGGACAAGAAGACCAATGAAGAAGATACACAATACGTAGAAAACCAAAATTCTGAATAACACTTTTCTAATGGCACTTCTAAGAGCTCTTGGAGAAGATTCACCGGCAGTGACAGCGACTAATTCGGTACCTTGGAAAGTGAACACGGAATTGATCAAACCGCTGACAAAGGCAGCGGCATATTTACCGTCATTTTGAACAAGAATACCAGGACCCCATCCATAACCATTTCTCCAATAACGGAAACCAACTGGACCGGTTTTACCAGCACCACAAACCATGATAAGAGCATAGATAATCCAACCGAAAACGGCAATAACTTTGATAAAGGCAATCCAGAATTCAACTTCACCATAGAACTTGACAGGAAACAAGTTGAAGACGGAGATGATAACAAAGAAAATGGTAATCCATGCAGCTAGTGGAACAGCATCAGTCCAAAATTGAATAACTTGACCAACAACAGATAATTCCAAGGCGTAAGTAATAGCCCATGAAAACCAATATAACCAACCATTACTGGCACCACAACTTTTTGACACCCAACGAGTGACATATTGGGCGAAAGAACCAGAAATAGGGATAAATGTGGCCATTTCTCCAAGGGATTGTGTAACTGAGAACGCAAGGGTGGTGACGAATAAGAAGGAAATTAAGGACATAATAGGACCTGTGGTACTTAATAAAGAACCTGTGGAGACGAATAAACCAGTACCAATGGTTCCACCAATGGCAATCATCGACACTTGTCTAGCTTTTAAATCTCTTTTAACTTCACCAACACCACCATCTTCTCCAGTGACAATTTCTGAATCCTGAAGAAATTCGGTTTCTTTCGAGAGTTCTTTTTCTTTACTGGATTGAGTAGGGTAAACATTTCTATGATGTGGCTCACTGGAACTGCCAGCGTATTTTTCATAATCTTCCGGCATGACAAGAAATTATTAAATATTCTATACTAATATAATATGAGGGGTTTATCCGAAGGATTGTGATAAGAATTGATTTCAATGGAAAACAAGAAAAAAAAAAGTATGGAATTAAATAATGGAAGGAACTTTAATAAAGGAAGAAAGAAATAAGGGAAAGAAAGAAATATTTAGAAGTGGGAAATCAATGGAAGTATATATATACATAGAGTGTTGTTGAAAGAAAAAAAAAACAATTAGAGCTAATTTCACTATGCAGATTGTTAAGTTGTATGTGGAAATACATTAGCCGTGATCAAATAGTAACAAAACCAAATAGAATTAAAGAATTTTGGTTTTGGAGAAAAAAAAAAAAAAAGAAAAATCAAAAAATTGTCTATTGTATTGTATTGTGACTTTTGTGTGGAGCAATTAGATAAGTAATATAGCCCAATAATTAATCTACCTTGCATTATCTTTATAGTTAGGAAATACATCCGTTTCGCCTTAGCACATACAACACCAGCAAATTAAAAAAAATAAAAATACTGACCTCATCGCATGGATCTATTTATTATGGGATGAGCCTTCCCTCAAACATTACATCTCTCATTGGTAAACATCTTGTAAGAATAATTGGACCATAGGAGCTCGACTTTCAAGCATTACACAATATGTTAGAGAAAAATTAACCGCCAATTACCCATACTGGCAAAATTGGATTCCACAATTCGTTAAACGAAAAATCTTGAGTAAGGTGCCCGTCCAGTTCAAGGCATTTGAACATCTTCATTGCTTTTTTTCCCTTCATTACACAATTTCTTTTTTGTTTTTTTCGTTTGGAGATGCCATGTAAATTTTGCCCTGAATCTTTCAAAATGCCTCACAATTTAATTTCACTTTTTTTCCTTTGTCCTTGACTCCTATTTCGGTGTAGGCAATTTCGTCAGTTTTATAATATATATATACATAAATGCCTTACCAACCTTATTACCACAAAATGGATAAATTAATACAATAAATAAATATAATGACGGTCAACAGTTGAACAATACATAATCTACCTGCTTTTTTAGGTGAAGCAACAATGGATCATTAAGTTAAGGGTAATTGAAAACAATCAGGAAAACGAATCCACACGTGATTTCGTGTTGTGTTGCCATTTGAGTAAGTTTATCAAATATTCAGTTGCAAGAATGTTAACCAACTGCGATTGAAACATTGAGATCAACTACGTCGCCTCAAAAGTAACAGACTGTGATTATTTTTGGATTGTAACAGCGAGATAATATAACAATAAGCTTTATCAATTATAAGTTATGAATTATCAATTATCAATTATCAATTATCAATTATCCATGTATGTTTTATAATTAAAGATTCATATTCTTATTTTTGGCTGCTTTTTTTTTTCGAAAGATTAATATTATCGTAAAATCCGTTGGAAAACGAAAAGGTTACTATCAAATTATGTGATTCCATTCGAGAATAGAAATACTTCCATAAGTTGAACATAATGTTTACTTCTCCCAGTAAGAATTTCTAGTGTTCAATAAACATCAATATAACGATCACTTCATTGCTACTACCAGTACATTCCAGTTGGATTACGTTGTTTGAGATCTTGTTATTGATCAACTAATAATATGTTAACTCGGTAGAATATTTGATGTTGCACGTGACTTCGGTTATGAAATAGCGAGGGAGTTGAAAGGAGAGAGAGATAGAAAAAAAAATACCTCTTAACTAGAGAGATTTCACGAACGAGCGGTTACTTTAGAGGGAATCTTTTTTTTTTTTTAGTTGGTCGCTTTTTTGCCATTTTCGCACATTTTCGCATATTTGGTGTTTCTGGTGTTTTTTGGGTTGTCTGTTAGTTGTCTGAAAATATTTCATTCCTTTGATTGTGAGTGAAGAAGACTAGCAATTTTTTTTTTCTCCTCTGTCTTCTCTCTTTCACAACAACCAACAGGTTAGGTTTAGTTACTTGATTACTTACTTGCCTTTGATTGCAACAAATCACTATACTTTTGATTTCAATTCAATATTCTACCCAGAAATTGCTATAAGCATTTGATTTCAAAATCAACTTCATTACTTAGATTTCCTTTCAAAACTTTGGATCAAAGTAAGAGAGTTATCTCAACTTTTACAGCATCTCCATTACAACCAGCAACATCTGTCAATTCATTACAACCACAAATAATTTCCCCATTTTTATCTACTTCAAAAACCATTAAAAGATATACCATCACAACTACTATGAGTTCATCATCAGACGAAGAAGTCCCATTATCTCGCTTACCAGTAAAAGCCTCCTCATCTACAACCCCAACATCCGACTTCGAAGACGATGATGGAGAAGATGACATCCCTTTATGTAGAAAGCGAACCACCAGGAAAAGTTACGTTGAATCTGATTATGAAGAAGAAGAAGAAGAAGTTCCTTTGAAGAAGAGAAAATTGACCAACGGTACATCCAAAAGCACCAAAAAGGCGGAACCAAAACTAAAAAAGGAGCCTAAAACCAAAAAGGAACCTGCCACTCCGAAGAAACTGGCCAAGGCCAAAAAGGAAACAAAAACAAAACTCAAAAAGGAACCTGTTACTCCTAAAAAGGAAACAAAAGCTAAAGGAACTAGGGCCACCACTAAGGTTAAAAAAGAATCCAAGTCCCCATCCAAATCTCAAGAGTCGTCGAAATCTGAATCACCGGATGCCGAAGAAGAAGAAGAAGATGAGGGGTATAAATGGTGGGAAACTACTGAAGAAACCGAAGGTGGTATTAAATGGGAATCATTGGAACATAATGGGGTCATTTTCCCTCCCGAATATGAACCATTGCCATCGCATGTTAAATTGTACTATAATGGGAAGCCAGTCAAATTGCCGCCAGAAGCAGAAGAAGTTGCTGGATTTTATGGTGCTATGTTGGAAACGGATCATGCAAAGAATCCAGTTTTCCAAAAGAACTTCTTTACTGATTTCTTGGAAGTGTTGAAAGAATGTGGTGGTTGTGGGGTTGAAATTAAAGAATTTGAAAAATTGGATTTTTCTAAAATGTACTCTTATTTTGAACAACAACGTGAAGAAAAGAAAGCCATGAGTAAAGATGAGAAAAAGAGAATCAAAGAAGAAAGGGAAAAATTCGAAGAACCTTACAAGACTTGTTATCTTAATGGTAGAAAAGAATTGGTGGGTAATTTCCGTATCGAACCTCCTGGTTTGTTTCGTGGACGTGGTGCCCATCCAAAGACTGGTAAATTGAAACGTCGTGTTGCGCCAGAGCAAGTTACATTGAATCTTTCTAAAGATGTCAAAGTTCCAGAACCACCAGCAGGCCACCAATGGGGAGAAATTAGACATGATAATGAAGTCACTTGGTTAGCCATGTGGAAAGAAAACATTTCTGATTCTACAAAATATGTTAGATTTGCTAACAATTCTTCTATCAAAGGTCAATCTGATTTTAAAAAATTTGAGACGGCAAGAAGATTACGAAATCATGTTGATGAAATTCGTAAAGATTATACAAAAATGTTAAAGTCGGAAAAAATGCAAGACCGACAAATGGCCAGTGCCATGTATCTTATCGATGTGTTTGCCTTGAGAGCAGGTGGTGAAAAAGGGGATGATGAGGCGGATACCGTTGGTTGTTGTTCATTAAGATATGAGCATGTGACTTTAAAACCTCCAAATAAAGTTGTATTTGATTTTTTGGGTAAGGATTCGATTAGATTTTATCAAGAAGTGGAAGTTGATAAACAAGTGTTTAAAAACTTGCGTATATTCAAAAAAGCACCAAAACAACCAGGTGACGATTTGTTTGATCGTATAAGTCCTTCATTGGTCAACAAACAATTACAAAATTATATGAAAGGATTAACAGCAAAAGTTTTCCGTACATATAATGCATCGAAGACAATGCAAGACCAAATTGATTTGATAGAAAATGAAGGTACAGTTGCGGAAAAAGTTGTTAAATTCAATGCTGCCAATAGAACTGTTGCAATTTTGTGTAATCACCAGCGTACGGTAAGTAAAACACATGGTAATACAGTTCAAAAAATCAATGACAAATTGAAGGAATTGATGTGGCAAAAAATTAGAATGAAGAAAATGATTTTGGTTTTAGAACCAAAGTTGAAAAAGAAAGAAGCGAAATATTTTGAAGAAATTGATGATTTGATTAAAGAAGATATCGAACATATCCATCATACAATTATAAATAGACAACGTGAACAAGCACAAAAGAAATTGGAACGTGATAATGAAAAATTGAAACTTGAAGGTAAACCATTATTGACTAAAAAAGATATCAAGGATAAATTGGATAAAATTAATGAGTTAGAAAAGGAATATAAACAAGAAAGAAAAACCGGTAAACCAATAGTTGCCAAGAATGCAACAGTTGATAAATTGAAGAGTCAAATTGAAACCCTTGAAAATAGAATTGTTACAACATCATTCCAATTGAAGGATAAAGAAGATAATTCTGAAGTGTCTTTGGGTACTTCCAAGATGAATTATATTGATCCAAGATTGACAGTGATGTTTTCCAAGAAGTTTGATGTTCCTATTGAAAAATTGTTTACAAAAACTTTGAGAGATAAATTTAAATGGGCAATTGAATCCACTGATGAAAACTGGAGATTCTAAAAGCAAAACAAAAAAAAAAAGCAAAAAATAATAAAAAATAGAAGATATGTATTATAGTTAGTCAAATAGAATTTACATGTATTAAATCAAATCATGATAGATATAAGAGATTATCAAAGTTAAGTTTATTAATATGTATTATTGTTCTTGTTTTTGTTCTTCGTTATGAAACCTAGAATAATTCGATGCGTACTCGTACAAGAAAGAGGCAGAAGTAGAAGAAGAAGAATCATTGTGTTTTGAGCCTTGGATATTGAGTTTCAGATATTGCGTTATTAATTATGGAACATTAATTATTGTGTAATATATATATATATATATATATGTATATATTGTTATTGGTTCTTTAATCCGAAAGGAGGGAATAGAATTAATGTGGCTAGTTTATACAGTCTTTTCACTTTTTTTTCGTATGAGTGATCATAAATTTTAATACCTGTGCGCCAAAATTATTCGTAACAACTCTAATCAATAATTTAATACTACTGTGTCAAAATTATTAATAC